>NDGM011112319.1:0-21922 GCA_002564305.1 Octomys mimax
CTTGGTCTTAACCATCCAGCAGAAAAGTATAAAAACAAAGTATAAGAAGTAAAACCATGTTGTCATGTTGAGCTGTGGGGAACTCAGGTCAATAACTTCTGACATTGCTACTCTGTGTTCTATTAAACTCTAAGTAAAATGTGTTCATGAAAAAGTCATTAGTCAGTGAGGAATGCTAGGAACGGGAGAAAATGTAACAGAGTATGACACAGACCATTTTTGCACACATAGGAGATAGAGGGCCAAGTTCTTTCCATGCTTTCTTTCATTAAATCTTCCTGAAGTCCTCAGTGGTAGGCCCAATTGGACTCATCAGCTAAGAGCACTGGGATGTCCAGATTTTAGGTACATACTGCTATGGAAAAGTACAAATGTATCAAATTTGTGTAAAAAAAATTTATGTATTTGTTCATTTATTATTATTATTATTTATTTATTTTTTAGGGAAGGGTCTACAGGGTGTTCAGGATCTCACTACTAGGTAGGACTTGTAGCGATCCTCCTGTTTACAGCCTCCCAATAGCTGAGATTACAGGAGTGTGCCACCACACCCAGTCTCAATTGCTGTCTCAGGGTGCCCTGGGGGCGGGGCCAGCACAGCAGGCCAGGGGTCGAACCCCCAGCCCCTGCTACAATTTATTTATTTTTGAGGAAAAACTTCAGAGTTCTACTTCCCAGATATGTTAGTTAGGGTTCGCTAGAAGAACAAGAGCAATATAAAATGTGTGTATGAGCACAAGGGGCTTGACAAGGTAGGGGTGAAAGGGCTGCAGCAGCTGTGTGAACCCCAGAGGAATAAGCTTCCAATCTGCTTGGCCTTCGGCATGCTGCAGAGCTGGAAAATCCGCAACCAGTCACAAGTCAAAGGCGTGGAAGCTCCCTGTGGAGCAGCAGCCAGTGGAAGGCTGGCTTGGAATCAGGAAGAAACTGAGGAGCAAGATCCAAAGGCAGTGGTGAAACTTGGTCCTCCGCCCAAAGCACAAGCAGCTCTTTCTTTTTTCTGTCAGCATCCTGTCCAGGCTTGAAGCCCATTGGTTGGTTCCATCCTCACTGGGAGTCCATCTTTCTCCTTTCTTTAGTTGGCTTATATGCCAGTCCTCCACAGACATACCCAGAGCTTTTCCATATGCTAGCAGTTCTCACTGAAGCCCAGTTGACCTGTCACAGTGAAGGATCACCCCTGAGTTTGGAAGAAATAGTACTTGCAAGTCAGAACTATCTATCATACTTAACATTCCAGCCCTTTGCTTTGCTCAAAGACAGGAATGGGTATTTACTGTTCACATGGCAAGCTTGGGGTCCTAGGCTGACTGATTCCCCTTCTCTTAGAGTAGGAGGGTAGTACAATGTGTGAAAAGACATCAAAAGGTTAACAAAAAGAAAAGCTATTTAATACTTTTCCTCTCATGTAGACTGAAGAAAAGCTCCTGTAAATCTTCACAACTTTTTGCTTGAGGATGGCTAAAACACAGTAGAAATCAGTCCCTGTGAAGGGAAGGAAGATTGGCCAGATCTCCAGACTGCTAACATCCTGAGATCTCTGGGTATTTTTTTCTTTCCATATGTTGACTAGAGAGGCCTACATTTCAGAGCCACCAATAGGCACAAAATTAAAAGTAAGGGGAAAAAGAAGTAGGAGGAGCCTTCTTTCTTTGTCAGAAGACTGGAAAAAGAGAAACTGTTTTTTCTAGGACGTTCCAATTCCCGATCAAGGTTCAGTAGCATCTGGTGAACGGATGTGCTCATAACTACAAGGTTTCTGGCATGGCCTCGCCCTCCTCCAAAGGGAAGAAGTCCGGTAGGCAAGGGTTTCCACGTTTTCTTTTTAAAGGCTCTGTGCACCCCTGTCAGCGCAAGGGGACTTGGGCAGCAGATTCAGGAGTAACAGAAGAGTAAGGAAAACTGCAATAGAATCATGAGGGATCTGAAAACTAAATTGTTATCAGAACTGCAGCTGAAAAAGTAGAACAGTAACTGCACATTAATGCTAAATAAAAAGAGTATTTGCTAAAGAGAATATTTTAAAAGGGAAGAATCACAAAAGTGCCCAAGAAAAATATGACTTCTGGGCCAAGGATATAGATCAGCAGCATAAGCTCCTGCCTGGCAAGCATGAGGTCCTGAGTTCAATCCCCAGTACCAAAAAAAAAAAAAAAAAGGAAAAAAAAAGAAAGAAAAGAAAAAAAGAAAAGACTTCAATGACAAAATAAGGCAGTAAAATCAATGATGACAATGAAAATAAAACAAATGTCATAGTTATCTGGAAAGAATTTTAAAATAGCCCTCATAGAAATACTTCAATAATTATAAATCATCTTCAATACTGAAAAATAGAAAAAAGCATAAAAAATAAACAGAATATATTTTTAGAGGGTCCAATGGAAATCATAAAAATGAAAAAAGTAATAACAACCATTAGTCATTAGATGAACCCAGTAGTAGATGACTTCGGACTTGATTCAGTCAAGAGGACTACTATGTAGAACAAATAGATATATCAACCCTCAAAGTACAAGACTCAATTTATTTACTTTTTATTTATTTTAATTAATTAATTAATTATTTATTTATTTTGGCAGAACTGGGGATTGAATTCAGGCCCTTGCATTTGCCAGGGAAGTGCTTATTCTACTGAGCTATCTCCCCAGCCCCAACCTACAAATAATTCTGACTAGTCTATTTATAATTACAAACTTCTAAGGTTGTGGAAGAATTACTATAATTCAATTTGGCCAAAAAACATATTTGACTGCACTCTGAATTTATAAGCTAATTGTCTGTGTATGTTTTATTTTTTTTATCCATTTGTCCTATCTGTGTACAGCTATTTGTTTTATTTGAGCTCCACAATTTTTTATCTTTCCCTTTTCTTTTGAATTTTTGGATCACGTATTCATAATTTAATTTGGTTTCAAGATTTAAAAGGCATGATTCCACCTAGCTTATCAGCTCGTCAAAGTGATATCAAAATTGGTTTTCTCATAGGTCATCATAAGATTTTTTAAGGTAACTGTCTTGGTTACTTTTCTCTCATTGCTGGGCCAAAATACTTGACTCGCAAAATTAAGGAAGAAAAGGATTATTTAGTTTACAGTTTGTGAGGTTTCACTCCACAATCAGCTGGCTCCAAAGCAGAGTGGCACCAGGCAGAAGGACAACAGGTCATGGCTGCAGAAAACAGGAAATGCAAGAAGTGAGGACTAGAGGAGCAGAGAGAAAGCCTCTGTTGCTCCAGTTCATTATATGCAGGCTACAGACCCCAGGTTGGATGCAGCATTCACAGTCCCATCAGTGGACTATGAATCAATCAAGAACTCTAGAAGCCTGCCCTGTGACTTATGAGGCTTTCACGGGACACCTAGTCACAACCATAATTGTAACTAAATGGGGTGTCTTCAGGCTTGGAAAATCATTGGTCAGGGCTACCTATGGTGAATAAAGGAGCAGCTTCCTGGGAAAAATTATCCCAGAATTTGTTCATTAATAGGAAGCTCTAATGATAAGAGACACGCCTGATAAACTGGCTATTAGCAAAGGTAAAGTTTTCTAGAAATAGTATAATATTTTCTTACAAAAGATGCTCTTGGTACATAATAGAATTAAGAAACAAAAGTTTTTCACATGGCTATGACAGTTCATTGTTAATCTCATGCTGTATCAAATGCATTCATAACTTCCACACATAGTGCCTTCTAAAATATGAAACTAGAATTGTTTATAGAGACAGACCTTTTCTTTCAGACTAAGACATTTGCTTTTCTCTTGTACTCTAATCTTTTTAAAAATGTATTTGGTACAGGGTCTCAATACACAGCTTGGACTCGTAACGACCCTCTTGTTTTCAGCCTCCCCAACCCTGAGATTACAGGCAGGCGCCACCACACTCAGACTCGGTGGCCACCGCAGCGCACTTGTGGGTGGGGCTGGTGCAGCGTGTGTTACCGGGAATAGAACCCTCATCCCTACACTTGCCTACGCAGGCACTTAGTCCGCTAAGGTATCTCACCAGCCTTTCTAATTAATTTTGATAGAATCATCATATCAAGCTGACATATGGACACCAGTCAGTCAATAACAAAATCATACGTGATGTATAAGCTACATATACACTGCTATACTTAGAGATGCCTGGACATTAAGTGGCCAGGCAATATCACAAATTTCTGCCCTGACATCCCATTAATAGTCAATGAGTTAGATAAATGCTTCCTATGCATTAACTAGAGATAATTGATTGAAAGACTTATGCTCTGTCAAAATGGAAATACAAAAATGTCACAAAAATGTCACCATGATTGTCATGCTACAATGTTATGTGTGGCTTTGATTTTAAACTTTCTGTGTAAAATTATGGAAAAAAAATAGAGGTTAAGTAAAGACTTTGGTTTTATGAGACTTATTTCTATCTCTCTTTTAAACTCCTTAAACATCTATAATTATTTTAAAATTAAAGTAATTTTTAAGACACAGAAAACAGCTAATCCAAATAAAGTATACAAAGTGGTGCCAGAATTCAGGTCCACCTCCTCACCCCTCCACGTTCTGCCCATTAATTAGCCCGAGATCCCGAACACCTAGTGAAGCACATGGAAAGGTACCAGGTCTACACTGATTATTTTGTCAGTGGCAAACTAAACATTCAAATGTTTAGAAAGCAGGCAGGGACAACAGTAACTTTTGATCAGTTTTCCAAATATCATTTACAGAGACATCTCAATTTTCTACTTTTCTCTGCTAATGAAGACATTCTTAAAGTCTTCACACATTGACAAATACTTTAAAGCAAGTCATAATAATTCAATATATTTTGAACAAAATTAAGTCTTCTTAAGGATTTTGTGGAAACTGTCAAAACCAACTGAGCTTATACTCTAAAACTGACATCAGAGTGGGTGGAATTTTTGGATTCCACAGAGACAGGTTTCAATCCTTTAAGGAAGGGACTTGTCTAACTTTAGCCAGAAGCTGAATAGGAAGTGTGTTTATATCTCTTTTAAAAATAAATAGCACCCTAACTTTCCATTTCCTTTAAATTTCTGTAGTAATCTTTGTGAAAATGAGATTAATTTCATGTCAGCGTTCATTTTTAACACAGATTTTTAATGACCACATATTCTATCTATCTATCTATCTATCTATCTATCTATCTATCTATCTCTATTATCTATGTGGCTAGCTGTTCTCTATATATCTTAAATAAGTCAAGTAGGAGTCAGTTCAAAAAATTAGAAGAAGAAATACCTCAAGCCTAAAACTTCCTATAAGAATAAATCTTGAACTAAACCTTATCAACTGATACATCCAATAATCCAGAAATCTACCCAGCTATATAAGCACTTTGGTATGACTTATTGAAGAAATATTGATGTCATTATAAAGTGTTCTTTTTTCTTCAATGGGTATTCATTTTTAAAAGTTAGCTGAAACAGAAATCCACAATTTCATAAATTATCAAGCCATTTAGGATGCATAATTAATTGGAATGTACTGTGCCATATTTATGAGGATTATTCATGCACAGCATGAGATGATCATAAATTATTTTGTTAATAAAAATCTCTTGAGAGACATTTTAAAGACTCTTCCCCTGAGTAACTTCAGTTGGTATGATTGCTGTCTGATAATTTTCTGTTGATTAAATCATGAATGAGTATTTATTATTCTATAATTATAAATTTCATCTATAAAATACTCAAGCAATTTGTAAAGGAAGTGAAAGGCAATATTGGAATTTTGAATTTTCAAGTGTTGGAAATAATTTGCAAAAGAAGATGTTGTATTTTTAGATTGCATGTAGGTACACTTTTTCTTATAAGTCTTACAAAATTTCTGAGGATTTAGTAATTTTTGGAGCCACTTTTAAAATGCTTAGGTTTAATGTAAGCTCATGACAGTCAATATGGAAAGAGAGAGAAAAGTGTTTTTACTTAAAAAAGAGAGAGAAGTCCAAAGTACATCAAATAATATTTAATTGGTACTGGAAATATTCCAAGTATGACTTTCAAAAAAAAGAGCTTTGATTACAATAGTTCATGTTGAGCTCATGTTGAGCCTGCCAAAAATCCAAGCTAGATCAGAGCATTTTTTGAAATAAACACAAGCTTAATCTGATGTAGATATTTCAAAACTCCCACTGCTTCAGTTATAACATCATCTGTTACTGAATGATTTATAAATACCCTCTACAGACAAATTTCTACATGATGGAGGGGAAGATATTTTAACCAGAGGACATAAGGATATGTCTAACTCATATATTAAAGCCATGGAACAGCATTTCTTGGAAGCAAGATCTTTCCTATTCCTAATTTTCAAATAGTGATCCTCCACTAATCTCTCAATAAAGGATCATAGTTATTATTACCCAGTGATGTGAACGGACCCATGAGTGAGAACATGCTGTGTGTTGGGGTCGCAACTGTACTCTCAGAGCACACTTAGAGTTCTAGTTTCTGAAAGATTACAGGGCTTCAGCCGTAGTTTCCCAGTTCAGCTGCTGAAATTGCAGCAAGTTACTCAACTTCTCTGTGCTTTATCTCTCTATTATAGTAGAAATAATGCTAGAGTCTGCTTGTGCAGACTGCTGTGAAGAAGACCTGAGTTGATGAGGGTAAATCCCCGAAGTGCCTGGCCCAGGAGCATGATCATTCACTATTAGTGTCATTCTTGCTATTATTTTGCTTGTTTTAGGAGGCTAACCCTGCAGTTCCTTAGCTTTCTCAGTGTTTTGTAAGGTTTGAATGCTGGTGTATCTGACATGAACTTCTGCTTACCCAGGACCCTGGATTCTGTCTTCGTAATACTTCTCATTACTTCAGAAGAGGAGGGATACTAGTTCTAAATTCAGGGATCTTTGCTGCAGCATTCTTTGGTGTTGATCAGATAAAGCAGGTCTGGGAACACATCGAAGAATCATTGAAAGTGGACATTAATGCATGTCACCTGAATTTATGACATTAAAGTGGAATTAATGCATGTCACATGCACCCGATGGCCCTCCCAGCCCCTTGGAGGCACCTGTGGGATGTTACAGCATCAGGAGGAAAAGGTGCTGGATCAGGTGCTTATGATATCAACATCTCAAGGAGAAGATTTTTCCTAATACTCAGTCTTTAACCGACACTTTGTGCTTATGAAGAAAACTATTTTAATTTGCAGAGAGGCATTCTTATAATGATACAGGCTTGAGACAGAGTCTTCAACTCAAATTCTCATTCTATTTCTATGACCTTTTATAAATACGCATCTGAGAATTTTATCTTTTTTTGTTTGTTTGTTTGTTTTCAATACCAGGGATCAAACTGTGCAGCTTATGCTTGCCAGGCAGGTGCTTACGCCACTGAGCGTCTCGCTGGCTCTGAGCATTTTATCTTATGTATAGGATAGAGTGTTACAGTTTCTATCACAGAACTCGGAGTATCCATAAGCATTCCATAAATGCCCCCTACTATTTTCAGTTGTTCCCGTAGCAGTGCCAATAATTACAGCATACAAACTAGTGTTGAGGCAGATTGCTTCTCCAGGTCCATGGCAAATAGAACCTTAAAAATTAGAAAATATATTGAGTACTTCAAAAAAACTAGAAGGACCTTGAATGTTCTCACCACAATATGTTCGGCGAGATCTATAGCTTATCCTTCCTGGAACAGCACACAATGTATACGTGCATTGAAATATCATGTGACACCTCACAAATTGGCAGTATGATTAGGTCTCAATTTTTTTAAAGATAAAAGAAAATGAAGACATGGATGTATATTGTCATTCTGAAAATATCTGATGAATTCTTTACACCAGAATGTGGCAGATTTATAAGAGAGAGTCTCAATCATCTTACAGAAACAACAATAGAAGGGCAATTTCTTGTAAAGCAAAACTATTTTCACTATTTCACAGTTCAGCCCAGAGAACGTGGGCAGTTAGTTCTGTTGTGGGTTCAAAGCCAGACTGGAGCATGGAGCCAGTGCTTCAGGGAAAAGGAGGCGTCCTCGGCAGTCTCGCTACCTTCCAGGCATTTTGTCATATCTTTGCAGTTAAAGACAGCTCTGCAGAAATGGGCCATTTCATTGTCCCAAGACAAAATATGAAAAGTCCTGGAGACAGGAGTGCAGAGCAATTAAATTGTTTGCTATCTCTGTGTTGTGACAATTGTTTTGTGTGATAATGAACCCAAGTCTAAGTATTATTGTTAAGCAATTATAGAGTCCTTTAGTTTTGCAAAGTGCTTTGCAATAGTTTTATTAGATAATCATCACAATAACCGTGTGATGGAGGTCAGAATATTTCCAAGGAACAAAATTGAAGCTATTTTTTATGAAACATCTTACAGTAAAAATGTTCTAATTTTCCTAACTCTAGGTATAAATGTCTTATGTTGTGATTAGTTTGGTTGCCTAGCACATGACCTGGTTATATTTAGGGCAATTTTGAGTCACCCTGAGTAGTCATGCCTGATGTAATGGCTGAGAAAATTCTGCATCTTGGAGGACTACGTGAATAACTGCAAAAAAGTTCAAACGTTGGAATAGGTAACTAGCAGGACAGAAATGCAAGACTAAAACCTGTTCGTGGAAATGCAGGCATCTGCTGGAATTCACTCCAGCCAGCACCGCCCCAAGGACATTTGCATTGCTTTGCAATTTCCTGAACATTGCTAATCAAAGTAGTCAATAAATAAGTTTTCCTTTAATCACCAGAAATACTCAAAGAAGAGTTTCAAACAAAACAACCATTTATCCAGCAGAAAAGTATAAAAATGAAGTATAAAAAGTAAAGCTGTATTAATATGCTGAGCTGTAAAAGGTTCAAGTCAACAACTTCTGACATTGCTAGTCCTACGGATAACCCACTACTATTATGGACTACCAGACTATGTTGGACTATTTTGCTGAATTCACGCACGTACAATATTTAAATAGTAAGGCAATACCCATCTCTGACAAAACTAAGCAGAGAAAGGGGATACAAATGAAGTACCATTTTGCATCTGTAGATTCAAAATAGTTAGGATAGATATACAGCTATTTTCTCTGAATTCAATGAATAGAGAGATTTGTCCTAATAGTGTTTGTGGACAGGCTATCATGTCTGCATCTTATACAATGAATAACCACTAAGACAATATGCAATGCATTAATTATTGAAACCGTCTTACTAATCGATTTTGAAACTGTCTCAATGCTATTTGTTTCTCAATAAAATTATTTTTAAAAACTGTTTATAAATATATACAAACTGGAGTAAAAAAAAATGTGTAACTAACTCAAGGTAATATAACTAGTAGTTGGAAAATCCAGCAGTTTAACACAGGTCTTCCTAGTCTAGACCATCCTAATACCTATTCATTCTTTTTTCTTTTTTGATAAAACCAATTCATCTACTAATGCAAAAAGGCCTCAAAAAAAGTAGGATTTCTCTTTTACACAACTGCTAACACGAACTCTCTTCCTGAGTCATCTCGTCACAAAGAGTGTGTCTGTCTAGTTCGCTAGCATGTGCAACCTGCTACCCTGGAAGGCTCCCAAAAGGAGAAGCAATGGCTTCCTCCCGTCCTGAAACTGCCTCATAACAGTGATTGTCATTGCATTCTCAATGTCACTGTACCCTTTTCTTGGTAAATGCTTGAAATGATATGGCAATACCTTGCGAGGAAGAGTATCGTCTTGTACTACCTGCCACTATTTTTCAAAAAATTTGAAAAATCACTCTCCGTTGATACCAGAATACTGTAGGGCATCTCACAAAGAGAATTTAATTCCAGTAGCTCAGAGCTTTTCTCTGAGAAATATACTGCTGATTGCAGAAGATAGAGATTCTTGGGCTTCTGTGACACAGTCTGCTTCTGAAGCAGTGTGGGATACACAACATATATGCAGCAGGGCTGAACTGAGTAGTGGAACGGACGGATGGACTTCAGACTGACAGCAGGTGAGGCGTAAATAGGAGTGCAGTCTTGCCAGTCTTCACAGGAAAGAAGACATTCTGCAGCCCGGCAGTCAGGAGCCAGGGCACACCCCAGGTGGGCATTCCTTGGAGGAAGGAAGAGGCTGGGCCAGAGCGAGGTTGATGGTGAAACACTGCTCCACTCTTCTTCCTGTCTGTGCTCCCTGCGAGACTGCTTTTGCTATATTCCTTTGGTTTTCTTCTGTGGCTGCCTTTCAACTCATGTGTGCTTGCTGTAGACTGTCCAGAAGTGTAAGGCCTGATTTAAAAAAAAATAGGTAGTTCAAAGGGTGCCTTACCTTTCTGAGGAAATCTTTGAAAGGTTTAGAAGTAAAAATGATGGACTCCTCCCAGATGCAGAATTCTCCAAATAAGAGCTAGTTTGATTTTATCAAACACGACACAGACGTTTCCTGCCAGGCGCAAGGGAACTGTGTCCACTCACCTCTGGTGTTGGCATAGACTTCGGGAGGCACCAGTGGCAACCAATGACTCTAGAAGTACCTGATCTGTCAAATATCCAAGCATCCTTTTCAGAACACTTTGTTTTTTTCCATCAGGAAAACAGTAGATATTCTTGAAATACTGAAAACTTGTCTTTCCTCATGTTATGCAAAAGTATTTATTTTATATATTTGTTTTCTGTAAGCTTAATTTTACCAATAACCTAGGAAAGAGAACCTTTTGGAAACAAATTTAAAACAACAAAAAAAATTAAATCAAGCATAAAGAATTTTCTATTATTGTTCTCAAGCAGTATTTAATTGTTTGTCTCCTGTACATTATCTAGGTTCATGTAGGGCTGCTACTGGATACTAGATGGGGACGTTAAAGAATATTTTTCTTTCTTAAATAAATAAATAAATACAGAAACACCACGAAAAATTGAAAACATGTTGTTAGGGAATTTACTGCTGATTTCTGAGGGGCTATTAAAAGTATTTTTTGGTGTTCTTTCTGGGGGAAAAATAAAATGCAACAAAACTGTGCTAATACTAATGATGATTTAAAAATCATATAAAATAATTACCATGACTATGTAAAGTAGGCTTGCCCCAGGGCAGACCCACGTGCCGAGAGGTCCTCTTTTCCCTAAAGACTGTCAGATTTTCCAATTTCTCTATTAAGAGCTTCATCCATCTTTTTAGGAGAGATCTGGCCGGCCTGGGGAAGCGAGCAGGAGGGGCGTCTGGGGAGAGGCGGTCACTGGGGCCTTCACTTTCTTAGCGAGGGGCAGAGCCCCTTCCTCCCTGGGCGTTCTTTGTGGGTTGGTAATCAGGCTTGGGCCCCCTGGGGGTGGGGCAGCTGCGCACAGCCCACTCCGCCTGCCTCTGAGCTGCATTTGGGTCTGCAGATGAAGGAAATGGCCTTAGAGCCTCATAGGAGCGGGGCTGCGAGGTGGCGGCTGGCGACACGCAGACTTTTCTTACAGGCTTTATAACTTGATAAGCAGCGCTGCAACCGTGTTTACGTCCAGTGTGACTTCGCGATGAGAACGATTCGGCTCAGTAAGAAAGGTCATCCAATAGATCCTGGACTAGGAAGCGAATTCAGTGATTGGCTTAGTACAATGTGCTCACTATCTTATAGATAATGCAGTTACATTTATTATATATAGATAGATAAAGATAGATATCTATTTTTCTCTACATATGAACTTACACATGTCTGTTTGTTTTAGTTTTTTTTCTCCTTTATAATTAATTCTGTAAATACATTAAATATGAACCAGAAAAATTTCTGTAGCAAATAAAGGCCAATATAGTCTCATCCTATTACAATAATCAGATTTTTCTTTTTCATTTACAAGCCATGTAAAAATTGCTACAGCATCTAAAACTTACAGCATTAGTATCGGGAATTCTAGCATGTTTAGCTCCTTGAAAACTTGTACTCTAGTTCTTTCAGCCAAATTCTATTTATGAAGATGCACTCAAAATGGACTGAGGCAGCCCCTTCTGTTTTTCTTCTTGCAGTCATCAATTTCAATAGAAGTTGAGAATTAAATTTCATTTTGACAAACTATTTGAGGTTTATAAAGCATATATTTAGCTAAAAACTCTTAGAATATCACACGTGTTGAATTTTTTTCTTTATGGAATACATATTCTACAATTATAGCCTCTTTCTGCTAAGAAAAAACAATTAAAAGTTATGGCAAAAGGCATACTTCCATCAAATTACTTCTGTGAGTGTTTTCTTTTGCTTTGCTTTCAGCCAGGGTCTCTACATGGAGCTCTGACTGGCCGTGAACCCACCATGTAGCCCAGGCTGGCCTCAAACTCCTGGCAATCCTCCTGGGGCAGCCTCCCGAGTGCTGGCGTGACAGGCATGGCGACCATGCCCAGCTCTCCTCCTGGCGTCTGGATACAGAAAATGTTTGTTTGGAGAAAAAAAAAAGTAGATCAAACTGAAGAAAGCAAATTCATGTGCTTCGATGCATTTACTAAGCTATTTCAGCAATTTTTGGTTGGAGAATTACAGACTACAAAATGCATTTAGCAAGTTCTAAACTGCGTTCTCTTTCAGTGTCTGTGCCAGTGCCCGAGGATTTCTCCACCTGCCCCTGAGGCTTAGGATGAAAGCTTTGGAAGTGCAGAGAACCAGGAAAGGCACTGAGGAGGGATGGGGGAGCAAGTGGCCCCAGAAAGTGGTTCCTCCATTGTCGCTGTGCCCTTCCTCCTCCATTTCCTGATGTCAGCGTGAGGGAGGACGAAGGCTGTGCTACAGTGTACGTCTTCACCTGAATCTATTGTTCCAGTGCCTCAGAAATCAGCCAACAACTTAACCAAATCTTTCCCTAAACTCTGCTGTTAAATTAAAGGAACAGATTTATGACTCAATTATTTAAATAAGTAGAACATATATTATAACTGAATTATGGCAATTGCAATAATAATCATTTATAATATATTTAGATGGCTGTTCATAAGGTCACACAATAAAATTGTTACTTGGAATACCTTAAAAGCACAAGGGACCTATGTCTGTGTCTCTTTCTTGTTTCTTTTTGTCTATGCCTGGGAGTGAAGAATTGAGAACAGGAACTTGTCGTGGATGCGTAGAAATCCTCTAAGCTGGAGGAAGAGTTGGAATATTTAGGCCGTAGAAGGAGACCAAGCTTTGGAGTCAGACAAACTTGGACTGATATTCAAGCTCATTGGTTCCAGCCTATGTGCCTCTTAGCATTGTGCAAACTTCTCTTTCCTTATCTGTAAAATGAAGCTAATATTCTGTTGTGGGGAGTTCATCTGCTATCATCAGGGTCTGCTTCTATAACCTTCCCTGGACTTTAAACTCTGTATAAAATTTATTATCTTCTAGCATGAAACTGTTCTGTACCCATTACCTGACCCCAGGTGTACTCTTATCTACAGAAAGGACAGCTTAGTAATAACAAGGACACCGCACTGGACTGTGCGGCTGCCACCTTTTCCTCACTTACCCAGGCATTTTCCACCTCGCTTAACCTTTGCATGGATTCTGATGCTGTGTGCAACACACCCAGTGTGCTTCACAAGAATAATAAAGGAGAATATGTATTTATTCAAATATGAATGAGTTAAACAGAAAGCTCCTTGTAAGACGGAGGGAGAAGACATATTCCTTTTTCCTGTCTAGTTCTTATTTAAAATGTCTACTCAATAAAAAACGTCTGTACTTTGCAGGAAAACACAATTTTTCAGCTTAAAACCATAAAATCATTGTGATCATTTACAGTTTTTTAAGGTACATGTGCCTTTACCCTTCCATAGTTCAGCCCGAATCCGTTCCATACACCTCTGTCAAAGACGACCTCTTCGTAAGAGCTCAGCAATACTTTAAATGGAATAATAACTCTGACAGAGTCATAGGTGCAAGCTCACATAGAAGCTCAATACTTTTTGTTTGTTTCTTTGCATTTCTCTTTCTCTCGTCATTCCCATTTTTCCTACACAGGTGGAGGGAGGTAGATCACCAGAACAAAACCTCACCTGGCTGCACCATGTTTGTGGTTTGCCACCAGGCTGTCCTGCACTCCGCTGCGCTTGGGTCTGCTTATTCCCAGCACGCTGTGGCTTTCAGGGGAGTCATGAACAGGCGAACTCTGAGGGCAGAGTATGCTCGCTGAGTGTGATTGAAGTGCCATTCCAGCCATGACTAATTTATTTAGTATTCAAAAATCAGCAAAGATTCTCCTAACACATCACTCCGCCAAATAAAAGGGAATAAAAATAAAGTAAAACCTGTTTGATGCCTCAGGCATGTTCAGTGTGTTGTCCAGGTTAGCTCATTTCAATGCTTAATTTGTGGCATTTCATTTAATTGAATCATTTAACACTCAAAAAGTAATTACCAAAATGAACAAATTTGATTTCCTGGGGTTGGTATTTGACATCTCAAAACACTGAAATCCCTGCTGCTAGTTTAAACTAAGTTTGGTATTCAGCAATTAAACTAAATTAATTCTGAATATAGGTTATGGATGAACTTTTACATCCAATCCTCTTAGTCATGACTTATTTATATTGTAATTGGATTTAGTAATGAATAAAGGAATAATTCCTACAATATCATCTTTTCTAATTTAATAACATACCAGAATATTATCTGGAAGTTTGCCAGAGAACAAAGCAAAGTTATCAGATACTAGAACAGGAAGAGAACAGGAGCCCAAGGAATGTTGCCTAACGTCCTGGGTTAGGACTGAGTCCCAGGGATGCAAAGGGGTGCCTGATGGGGAGCCACGCAGCCACCTGCCATCAAAGCTCGTGGTTCAAATTTCCTCTCATCGAATTAGGACATTTTCTACTAAGTTACATCAGTAATGGTTGAGGATATACATTTATGTATATATACAAGTGAGTATTATATGTGGATATACAACCATTTTTGAAATATGGTTGCATGAAATGAGTGAGCTGGTTGCCCCATGTCCTATCATATATTACAGGGTATTTAGCCAGGTGGCCTTCTGCTAGCTTCTGTATACAGAGCTACAAAAGTCAAGGTCAGGGAGAAAATGAATACCTCTGGCAGCCTGCAACCTCCTGGCTATCCCAAGCCAGCTTTTCTCTGACAACTGTGGTTTAAGCAGGATATGCAGCCCACAGATTATCTAGTGTACTGCAGTTACATTAGTCACTGTTTTTTTTTATCACGAGGACCAATTTACTAGCATGATTTAAATAAGAGAAGTTTACTTGTCTCATGATTTTAGACAGTTTGCTTCTGTTTGGCTGGATGTCAGACAGAATTGGTGTGGGAGAATAGCATGGTGGAGCAGAGTTGCTCAACCTAGAACAGACTGGAAAGAGCCAGAGAGAGGGAGAGGAAGTGGAGAGGGAGAGAGGGAGAGACAGAGGGAGAGGCAGACAGAGGGAAAGACAGACAGAGATAGAGACAGAGACAGATGGACAGAGAGACAGAAAGAAACAGAGACAGACAGACAAAGAGACAAAGGGAGAAAGAAGGAGTCAGACAGGTAGACAGACAGACAGACAGAGACAGAGATGGGGAGAGAGGGCTGGAGAGAAAGAGAAAGAGATAGAGATGGAGAGAGACAAAGAAAGAGAGAGGGAGAGCGAGACAGAAGAAGAAAGAGAAAGACAGAGACAGAGACAGAGACAGAGAGAGACAAAGGAAGAGAAGGAGGGAGAGAGAGACAGAGGGAGACAGATCGAGACAGAAAGAGAGAGAGAGGGAAAGACAGAGACAGAATGACAGAGAGGGGGGAGAGAGAGGAAGAAAGATAGAGAGACAGACAGAGAGAGACAGGGAGAAAGACAGGGAGAGACAGACAGATGGGGACATAAAGACAGAGAGAGAGATAGGTAGAGAGAGACAGAGAGATAGAGAGAGACAGACAGACAGGAAGACAGAGAGAGACAGAGAGACACAGAGAGAGAGACAGGGAGAGAGAGATAGACAGGGAAACAGAGAGAGACAGAGGGAGAGACATAGGGAGAGACAAAGAGAGAGACAGAGGGAGGGAGAGATGGAGAGACAGGAGGGGCAGGGAAACAGACAGAGGCAGAAACAGTGCCAGAGTCCTCCATGCAGCCCACACCTCTAAACAACATACTCACTCATGAATTTATCAGCGGGTTCATCTGGGAGGAGCATACCCTCCCATCATCCCGGCACTTTATGAAATCCCCACCTTTGACTGGAGACCTCCAGGAGCGTTTACGATGTCGATCCTGATGCCCCATCTGTGCCTGGCGAGCGGCGCATGTCCAGCTCTCACACAGAATGCATTTACGCTGTCTACAGTGGTCAGCAGTCTTCGCAGATTTCACACTGCTCAGAAGCGTAACTTCAAAGTCTCTTTGGAGATGCACTTAGCTGAGAGTTCCTGGAAAAACAAAAGAGAAATAGAAATCTGTCCAACATGCATGAGCAGAAGTAAACCTCCATTGTTCAATAAGAAAATGGGAGTGCAGAAAGGAATGGGCAAGCACACGTTCTGTAACTACACAACCAGTGTGTGTTGGCAGACTGTCGCGATAGCTGAGCTCACACCAGCTTGGGGGGCCTTGCTAGTTGCAGCCGCCACGGTCTCCCTCTCTCTATCTCTTCCTTAAATATTTTATTTATTTATTTATCTATTTATTTATTTATCTTTTTGAGACAGAGTCTCACGATGCAGTTCAGGGTGGCATTGAGTTCACTTTGTACCCCAGGCTGTTCTTAAACTTACACGATCCTCCTACCAAGCACTGGGGTTACAGGCATGCACTACTACACCTGTCCCTCTCTCCTTCCTGAGCTGGTGCTGTGCACTCTCTGCAGCTTAGCTCAATGCAGGTTGTGTGTCGCTGCTTTCTCTGACTTCCTAGAGCCTCTGCTGTACCCACAGCATCACTTTAACAGCTTCAATGGCTTTCTGCACTGCTCCGTGTGGAACATGTTGCCTGCCTCATAGGCTTTCTCCAAGAATCAGGATGGAAGCCTCTGGGACCCTACCACTCTTGCATTTTCCAAACCTAAGAAATCAAGTGGATGGTATCAAGTTCTGCTGCCTGCTCAG
Organism: Octomys mimax; assembly: GCA_002564305.1. NCBI lineage: Eukaryota > Metazoa > Chordata > Mammalia > Rodentia > Octodontidae > Octomys > Octomys mimax. Next base: position 16,955 of record NDGM011112319.1, read on the forward strand.
CAGTAAGCAGACACATTTGACCATGGCCCTAGAGGTCCCTGAGTGCATAAATGTCTGACCATGGGAAAGGTTTCCTTGGGTGTCCCGGACTGAGGAGGGTGCCGGGGGCTCTCTTGCGGAGAAACACTTGTTCAGAGTTTCCCCTTTTATATCATTGAGCCCAGGATGAGTGCAGCCTGCTAACGGTCTGAGACAGCCTCAAAAACTCCTTTTGTGCTTCTCATTGAGCAAATTCTTTCCCTTTCACAGTATCTGTTGTAACTTTCAGATTTTATTTATCTTTCAGGGTGTCACATTAGCAGGAAAATATATATTTATGTATATATGGAGGATAGTTTGGATAATTATACTGTTGATTTCTGCTGGTCTTTTGAAATGAGCAGTTAATGCTTACCTTTTTTCTTTTCTTTTCTTTTAAATTTCTTATAACTTTCTTGTTGTTGTTATTTTTTAACTAACATTGCAGGTTTATATCTGTTAACCTAAACAACTAATTTGAAGATAACATCATACAATAGAGCAACCATTATTGAATTCCCATTACTTTGTTTAATGAAATTTTATATAATTTCTAATGATTTTCTTGGTACTATTTTGTATTCGTTAATAAATAAAACAATGTAAGAAAAAACTCTTTCCTATTGTTCTGTTGTGAAATGATTTTGATGTCTTCTCCTCCTCCTGCTGCTCTTCCTCCTCTTTCTTTTTCTTTTTCTCTTCCTTCTCCTTTTTCTTCTTTCCCTTTTCTTGCACCTGCTTCTCTTTCTCCTGTTTTCTTTTGCAATACAAGGATAAAATTCAGAGCCACTCATACACCTGAATTTTCGGGTCTCACTAGTAGATCGAACTCATAGTGAGTCGCCTGTTTATGGTCTCCTAAGAACTGGGATTACAGGCATTCACCACCACGCCCATCTCAATTGCCATCTCAGGGAGGCCCCGGGGGTGGGGCCAGCACAGCAGGCTCGGGGATCGAACCCCCGGCCCCTGCACCTGCTTGGGAGTGCTTTAATCCACTGAGCTATTTATACAGCTAAATTTAAAGCCATTCTATTTTTTTTTTCTAATTTTGCAGTAAGTTGCTCTGTTACCCAGTCCCCTTGGTGTCCTCCTACCAAAACTTCCCAGAGCTTTGGGATCACAGGTGTATGTCACCGGTCAATATTGGCTTCTTTTTATTGGCACCGATCATATCAGACAAACTCATTGGTCCTAACTTATAGGCATTTCAATTCTGGGAAATCAGAAAGATTTGGAAACAATGTGACTCAGCATCTGACTGCTGATCAGCCGTGCAGAGCTAGTGAAAGCAGCCACCAGATTCTACTCCATCGTCCGAATGCTGGACTGCCTTGAATGTTTTTCCACCAGATTCCTTAGTTTTCCACCTTTCAGTTCAGTCTGCAGAGCGTAGACTACACCACCCCTAGTAAATGTCCCAGGATAGCTCCCTGCTGCGAGCAGGCTGTGCAAAGCTGTGTGAGGCTGCACAGCGCTCTGCTTATGCAATAGAAGCTTTCTGGCTTCCATTTCCCGTAGCTGATAAAGCAGACTCTTGCTCTCTTTTGAACGCAAATGCCAAGGAAGAGTGCTTTGGCAACTTGTTGGTGCAACTAGAGACCTTGCTGGATAAGCCGAAACCTACCAGTGAAGACAACTCTCAGCTGCACAGCATGATCTTAAGACATAAACTAATGAATTATTTAAGCTTGTTGATAAGCAGTTGCTGCCTGTAAACTTAGTGAATTTTCTAGGGCACTTTGACCTATAGTATAGCCAAAGTATCTCAGAAGGAGAACAGAATGAGATTATAGGACATGGCACTCTCACCTGGACCACGTATAAGATGGGGAGATAGCTCTGAGGCATAAGTGCCTGCCTGGCAAGCACAAGGTCATGACTTTGATCCCTGGTACTGCCAAAAAAAAAAAAAAAAAAAAAAGCAATACCAATGTTGTACAGTGGCACCACCCACCAGACCACATGGGAAATGTGCCACAAGGTTGACAAGCCACAAGCCACATCTGGGCTCCATCTCCTAGTGTCAGTGAGCCAACTGGAACTGCTTGATATCCAGAGCCAGCTTTGAAATAACTGCACGCTCCACAAGCCTGCAGCTCCTAGAAAGCCCTCTGCCCGGTGTGTGATCACTTTGCCAGGTGTGGTGACCCCCCACATCTTTGTGACCTCTGAGCTTTGGACATCAGCTCTATGTCTCCAAATTCTGCAACACCGTTTATCTTTCTTAGCCACTGCGTAACTGACACATCATTGTGTGAACTAGTCTCCCAACAAGATACTCAACACCCACAAGTTAAAGCTAGAAAGGTTTATTTTAGCTCACGGTTTGGAGAGGTTTTAGTCCATAGTCGGTCAGCTCAAGGCAGGACAGCGTGGCACAGGAGAAATGGTCCACACTAAGCGGGGCAGGAGGCAGCGAGCCAGCCTTCTATTTTTCCCTTTATATTCCATCCTTGCTACAAAAATATTGTCTGACAACAACCCATGACTCAGCTACCTCCAAAAAGCCCCACGCCTCAGCTCATGCAATGCTGCCAGGACATCTATGACTTCAGTGTAATGAACATTAGCAATTAGGATGGAAAGAGGAGAACTCAGCTCACGGACTACTGAGTGAATTGGCAGCTCTTGGTCATGTAAAACCAATAAAATTGATGTACGATGTGAATTTATTGCTACACAATAAATTCTAATACTGGAGAAAGACAGAGCTATGTTTCACCATGTAATTGGTATAGCACACTCTTGACAACTGGGGTAGTTGGCCAGAGTCCATTTGTTTAAGAAGGAATGCAGTGAATGAGATTCCATGGGCACAACTGATGGAAAGACACAAGTATTTTAACAAATTAAGCTAGGTCGCAATACGGAGCAGTTCAGCACTCTTACCAAAAGTCATGAACAAAAACTGAGCTTGCTCATAATACAAAGCACTGGTCACATTGCACTAGAAAGCCACACTGGTTAGCTGACCCTCGACTTGAATACCAGGTGGTTAGACACCTTGATTTGTGCAGATCAAGGGCTAAATGTGAGGCTCTGGCAAGGAACATGGCCTTCATCCTACAGCACTGCTTTGCCGGTGTGGTGGAGCATGTCTGTAACCCCAGCACTTGGGAGGCTGAAGCAGGAGGAGCATTGTGAGTTCAAGACCAGCTTGAGCTACAAGGTGAACTCAAGGCCAGCCTGAGCTGCATAGCAAGACCATGTCTCGAAAAGACAAATAAATAAACCTAAGACATCATATTTTTCATCAGAAATTCATTACCAAAATTATCAGTATCAAAATGGTAAAAAAAAAAAAAGTCACCTCTCAGGTCACACATCTATGATTGTTCATATCTCAGGTCAGAGTTTGAAATACATACATAAAAAAATACTTCAGTGCACAGATAACTAAATAAAGTTAATTCAAAAAACCCTAAGAGATAAACTAAATAAATATCCTAATATGCTACTTAATCCTGGTGATCAATGTTATCCCACGAAACAAAAAGATTTTTTAAATCAATATTTTCTTAATAGATACAAAATTAAATTTAAATAATTTTAATAATGTAATCCTGTTAATATGTAAAACACCAAACTGAAGTATCTATAGTACTATTAAAAAATCTGTTAGAAATTAAAGATGGATAAAAAACAGTTAAAATATTTTATGCAAATTTACACATGATATACAACTTACTGGATAATCAACAACTCCCCCTGACTATAGGATCCTCATGTTGAGAACCTAAGAGATTTTAACAATCCTTGGGGGGTAAGAGCTATTGACACAACTGATTATAACTAAGAAAAAAAAGATTTCTATCATTAAAAAAGATATTGAAAAATTAATACCAAGAAATTAAAGTATTATTGGGTGTCATGGCTCATGCCTATAATTCCAGCACTCTGAGAGGCTGAGGGAGGGGAATGCAAATCAAGTTTCCCTTGGGAAAATTAGCGACTTACTAAAAACTCATCCTTAAATAAAAAATGTTTTGGTGTAAACCTCAATAAGAAGGTCCTGGTCTTAATTTCCACTACCATAAATAAAAATGAAAAAAGTAGATACATAACACACACACACACATACACACATGCACGCATGCACACATGCACACACACATTAACTTATGAGATACTAAAAGATATAACACTTCTAATAAAAGACTCAAGACAGTGAGGTATATATTACTTTTACTGAAATGGATAAGAGTAAGCGCCTAAGATTTGAGAGGCATCCAACCTATTCCAAAGCTGTTTTCCTAAAAATGGGTCATACAAAACAAAAACTTCTGACTTCATGACCTAATCAGGGCTGCACATAGATAAAGTACATAAAAACAGGATTAAATTAGCAAAATTCACACTAAGAGCAAAATTTCATTCCAGAATGGAAAAATAAGATTTTACTTGGTCAAATAATCACTGATAAATAATGCAATCATGGAGAAGTAAAAGAAATAAAATAAAACCTATAACCCTGAAACAATATAATATTCATAAAACAAGGTCATTGACTTTCTACACAACATGCAAAACAAGTAACAGTGAGACACACTGCTGTAAAAAGCAGCATAGACCCATGAATATTCAAGCAATATAAAATGAATATAGAACAAATGAAAAGATCACTGATCAAGAGAATATTTTAAAACATTACATAAAAATCTCACAAAAGTTAGCATTACGATTACACATCAAAGGGACAGCCAAATAGCTCAGTGGATTAAAGTACCTACAAGTGGGTGCAGGGGCTAGGGGTTCGATCCTCGGCCTGCCATGCTGGCCCCCACCCCCAGAACTTGCTGAGACAGCAATTGAGATTGGGAGTGATGGCATGTGCCTGTAATCCCAGCTCTTGGGAGGCTGTAAACAGGGGGATCACTACAAGTCTGATTTAGTAGTAAGACCTTAAGACCCTGAACACCCTGTAGACCTTTCCCTAAAATACAAAAA
>NDGM011112322.1:0-13504 GCA_002564305.1 Octomys mimax
AGCCCGTAACAATGCCTCCCATGAGTCCAGCTGGAGGCCTAGAGCCCATGACAATGTCTCATACAGGCCTGTTTCACAGATCTGTGCTGGGAAGGCCCGAAGGTCAGTGGGGGAAGCTAGAAAGTCTGTGCCAGTGGGATGAAGGATCTGTGCCAGCAGGCTGAGGCATCTGTGCTAGAGCTAGGAAGCAACATTCAAGAAACAGAACTACCCAGAAAAGCACCACAATCATCCTCAGCAACAGTGAGGTCCCAAGCTCCTCCAAGGACGAGAACAGTTGAGTTCCCATCCAGAAAGCCAACGCAACAAGCTTCTCCAGGAGTGTACCATCTTCCCCTGGGAGCAATGCTCAATGTGAGGACCAGAGCTCTCCCAAAGTGAACTGTAGCCATTCTCAGCAACGAAGAGGTCCTGAGCTCCTCCTCTGATAAGAACAGCTGAGTTTATCAGGAAAGCCAGCATGACAAGGTTCTCCACAGGGACGAGCAGCTCCAGATGGTATCCAACAGCTTCCCAAATAGCCTCATCTAGCTCCCAATATCCTCCACCTCTTATGCTGCAGACAACAATCTTCAGCAGGCCTCCCACACCCAGCACCACATTAATTCAATTTAGCTGGGTGTTACAAGTTGACCACCAGTCATCAATCCACCACAGGTGGATTTCCATCAACACCAGAATGATTTCTACGTTTCTGACTTTGGCTGAATAAGAGATGTCTTATCCTCTGCTCATGCATCACTGACATTCTGGTTCAAGATCCCAGTACAACTAAATGGCTTGGGCCACTGTAGTCATCAAATTGTTCTCTTCATCCAGTCTGAAATCCTTCCAACAACCCCTACTTTCACCCCTACATCTCCCCTGGCTAGATGCTCCTTAGTTTTTGGACCTCAGTTGAAATGACAAAAATCACAGAAGCCTGGGACACCCTCCCCAATCAGGTTGCTTCCTATCCAATTCTATTTCCTCGTAGTTTCCTAATACAATGGGTCATTAGTTCATTTAAAAAAAAATTACCTGTTCAATGTTTAACTCACCTATGAGAACTCTAAGATTTATAAGGGGTAGGGAATCTGCTGTAGCTTTCCCTCTATAAGAGGGCTATCCACCTCTCTCTCTTCTTCACTATTTAGAATTATAATCCACATTTTTATGGTGACCATAAACTACTTATTGCAACAACTCCTGAAGCACTGAGTACCACCAATCAAGTGTAGGTAAAGAGTCAGGATACAGACTTTGGCTCTTTAACTGTAATCTGGGGTGTGGTGTTTTCAGTGTGAGGGAAGTGGTGCAAGGAGGTAGGGCAGGGTGGACTGTGCTCAGGAGCCACCTGCCCTCTCCTCTTTAGCTACCAGCTTCAATCCCTACCCTAGCCAACAGGCCACAAGTGAAGTCTAGCTACTGTGTTCTTCCATCACTTAGATCTCTGGAATCTTAAGAAATCACTGTAGTTTAGGGGAGGACCACTGCTGCTCACTTCCACGCTGGATCAGGAGCTGCTTCCTGAGTCTGAGCCAGGCTGGCTTGAGTAGATAAGCACCTCTCTCACCTCGCCTTCTCTGGGTCCCACAATGTCTGTTCAAAGCAACAAACATCTCTGTTCATTTTTAAGAGATGAAATCTTAAGCTATCAAGACTGGGCATGGTGGTATGTGCCTATAATCCCAGCACTTGGGAGATTGTAAAACAGGAGGATCACTACAAGTCCAATCTACACAGTGAGACCCTGTACACCCTGTCCTAAATACAAAAAAAAAAAAAAAAAAAAGACATCTTACGCTATCACACCTATAAAACCATTTCTTCCTCCTCAGTATTTAATTTGGTTTCTTTATCTATCAATTCACTTATACTTGCTGTTGATACAGGGTCTTGCTAGGCAGTTCAGACATGTAGTGATTCTCCTGCTCTGGCCTCCCGTGCTGGGATCACAGGCATGCACCACCATGCCCAGCGGGCACGGTGCACCTGAGGTTCCGGGGCCAGCATGACATGCGGTATTGTAGGGGACTGAACTTGGGACCTTGTGCTTGCCAGGGAGGCGCTTAGACCACTGAACTACCTCCCCAGCCCTGGATTTGGTTCTTATATGCAGCAATAACACCCTGGACTCGGTGGGGACTTGGGAAGGGGTATTGCCCATTACACCTCTCAAGTGATCCACACTGAGCTTGGGGCTTGCCACAGAGCAGGGGCCTTCTGACTGCTTCAAGGGCAACTTTCTTGCCACAGCTCCAATCTTAGCTATTGAGGACAGCAGTTTTTCAAATCCGATTGACTTCAGTTTAATTATATAGCATAGATACTTCCTCACACTTACTTACTTCCATCTTCTCTTCACAATCATTCCAAATTCCAAGTTCTGTCTTAGAACATTAGGTTTTCTTCTACAGAACAGAAACTAGTATGCAACTATTCTTTGTCCTTTTGTTACTTGCATCCAATTTTGCAGAAGAGCTGTCTGGTTCTTCATTTTATATTTAATCTACACTTGAACCTCAACCCCTGATATAAATTCATAAATTGGACCCTAATCTTTGGGCAGGATTACTACAATTTTTCCCTTCTACTGTCGCTCAGGCTCCTTTAACGTTCAAGTTAAATGATGCGGAGGGTATGATAACTTCAATATCTTGCTTTTTGAAAAACAGGCAGTGGCTCCCTGCCATTCAAATGATACATTTTTATTTTCCAGCCTGCCATTTACTTGCCTGATAGCCTTATTTTTCACTACTAAACCGTCTCTCTTCAGTCTGCCTAGGCAGATCTTATTACCTCTTTAATCTAAAATCCCTACTAGCATTATTTTCTAAAGCTTGAATGCCTTTCATATACTTCTCCATCTTTCATGACATTCCAAAAATATGACTTCCATGCACACCACATAGTCATGATCTTTGGTCCGAGTACGTGTTCCTAATGAAAACACACACTACCAGGTGTTTACAAATTTCTTTATATCAACTGCAGTCACTTGTTTAGCTCCTTTATAACACTGATGCACTATGAAATCACATTTGAGACCTCTTACTTCTGAGCCTCTTTCTTGGAATGGCACATGGGACAGTGTAATTTCCATGATATAGATAGATAAACAATACCTTTGGAAGAGGAACACTTTGGTGTACTTAAAAATTAACAAAAAATCATAACTCACAAGCACTTTAAATCTTGCCTTCCCAGCAAGCGTAAGGCCCTAAGTCCTGTTACAAAAAAAGAAACAACAAGATAAATCATTTTAAATATCAAACAAACAACACTTGGATCGTTAGCTTACATACACTGAATAGAAACAGCATCAAATACCAAGATTGAACCATAAAAAGACAAGCTGGATGCAGCAGTGCATACATGCAATCCTAGCACTCAGGAAGCTGAGGTAGGATGACTGTTGGGAGTGTGAGGTGAGCCTGAATTATATAGTGAGTCCCTGTCTAAAAACAAAAAACAAACATAAAAGGACCAATACAACAAGGAGCAGTCCCACACCTATAATCTCACGACTCGGGAAGGCTGAGGCAGAAGGATTGTAAATTCCAGCCCAGCCTGGGCAACTTAGCAGCATAGCAAGATTCTGTCTCAAAGAAAAAAAAAAAAAAAAAAAAAAGAGTTGTGGATGTAGTTCAACATCAAGACCCTGGGTTCACTCCCCAGAACCATAAAAAGGAGGAGAAGCAAAAAATACAAACAGAAAACGTGAACTCTAGTTCCTCTGACAGAGATACCAGGGGGCCTTCTGGAAGTTTTTGAAAAGTGCAGGGAACTGAAGTGCTCAGGGATGTTGGCTCTGCATGAGGGCATAATAGACTGCCTAAACCTAACGAAGACCTTGCCACCCCTTATAGTGCAGGGTTCTTCTCAGCAGTCACTACCTCTGAAACCTACAGGTTCATAGCCATCCCAAGCAAGTCATTTATTACTTTCTACACTTGGTCATATGTTCAAAAACCTTGGTTTTTTTTAATATTAAAAAAATGTTTTGGAAAATATTTAAAATCAAGGAAAATATTCATTTAAATATATAGATAAGGGCTTGGGATATATCTCAACAGTATAAGCGCCTGCCCGGCAGGTACAAGGTCTCAAGTTTGATCCCTGCACTGGGATATATAAAATTTAGCCTTCCCTTTCCCAAGTTAGTCAAGGATAACTTACAAATACAATCCTTTCACATGAGAAACAACATGAATGAAAAAACTAGCTGCCCTGGTTAGGTGTTCATTTTTTCTTTTTGGCACCAGGAATTGAACTTAGGACCATGTGTTTGCCAGGTAGATGCTGTGACACTGAGCTATATCCCTAGGTGTTCATTGCTGCTGGGTGCTCTCCTACTCTCATGAGTGTGACCTCATTTAATCTTACTGTGAGTCCCTGGGTTGGGATGATTCTTTATCACCATTCAATGGGTGAGATATTGAGGAAACAGAAACAGTAAGTGGAGTAGTCAGGAACCAAGCCTGTTCTCTGGCCAACAGAACTATAAGCCTGTCTTGCACCATAGCTTTGTTTACTTAAATAGCTGCACTCCACTTTATGGTAGGAAGACTGGGCAGGCAACATGAACAAGACCCAGGGCCCCGAGAGACCCACACTGTCGGGACTGGTCAGATAAACAGATAATGACAAGGCAAATCTCCAAGACACTGAAGAAAGGGCCAAGTATAGGAGACACTTGTAATGATGCCAAGTGTGAGATGGAGAGTGGTGATGACACATGTGGTAGGCTGCACAAGACCTCCCCTTCCAAGGCCTACCCACAATCCAAGAACGTGTCAGTAGGTAATCTCCTATAGCAAAAAAGCACTTGCCAGACTCGGGTAAGTAAATAACCTAGTGATGACAACTTGTTATTTAGAGTGTACAGGTGCTTAACTGTATAGTACAACCCTAAAACTGCTGGGTCAAATGTTGTAAAATAATACACTGGCTAAGAACGCAGAGCTCTAAGCTAGACAATGTAGCTTTACTGGATTTTGTCACCAAGTGGTACCAAACTACCAGGTGCCAGTTAACTCTTTTTATCTCAGTCCTCTCATCTGAGAACAAGGAATAACTTCATGAGCATCTGCCAGAGTTTCACGAGCTGAATGCCTGGTCCCCTAGGTGTTACCACCATGAAGCACTGCCAGTCTTTAGGAGGTGGGGCCCAACAGGAGGCACATAGGTCACTGTGAGTGTATAGCAAAGGGACTGCAGGAGACTGACCTGTCTACTTCACTTCTCACTTCTTTTTCTCACTGTCCATGAAGTAACACTTTTGCCCTGTGTTCCCTCACCACAGGTTCAGGTCATCAGAGAGTGGACACTCCAACACTGTGAGCCAAAAGAAACCTTTTCTTTTTCTGAGTTACTTATTTAGGCATTCTCTTATAGTGACAGAAGGCTGATGAACACCAGTGGACTTCACACAATTATATATATTTTACTGTGGTATAGTTGATATATAATAAAATGCAAATGTACGTTTTTATTCCAATGAGTTTTGAAATATCACATTCTTATGTAACCATGACCCAAAGTAAGATAGTAGTACTTCTCTAACCACAGAAAGTTTCATTGTATTTTCATTCATTCTTGTTCTTATCACAGGCAAACCAAGTGTATAAGAATATAAATGCTAGAAGTTAAAGAAATATACATACATACATATGTATATTTTGTGGTGACAGATTAAATACAAGGTCTTGGATATACTAGTCAAGGACTCTACCATTGTTCTAAAGCCTAGCCCTACGGAAAGCTTTACATTTTCTATTTTGATTGTTTCTCTGCTCCAGGGTCTACAGGGTCTCACTACGTAGATAAGACTCGTAGTGATTCTCCTATTTTCAGCATCCCAAGCACTGGAATTACAGGCATGTGCCACCATGTCCAGTCTCAATCTCTGGCTCAGTGCGCCCCAGGGGCAAGGCCGCCACAGCATGGCATGCTGAGGATCGAACCCCGGCTGGTGTGCTCTGCCTAAGCAGGCGCTTTAGTCCGCTGAGCTATCTGGCCAGCCCTTAACATTTTTTGTTATCATTTACTTAATCTTCTGTATTGCATTTTAGCTAGACTTTGTATTTTCAATGGTTTCTCTAAAGATTATATTATACAACTTCAAATTTCAGTTTACATCCAAATAATATACTACTTCAGAAACAACATAAAAATTTGACTGTCTCATTCCTTGTAGTCCCTTCCCACCTATTCTACTTTGGTTGCCTTATTTTCAATCCTGGTTGGCAGGTTTTCTTTCAATACTATGTTAAAGACCTCATTTCATCATTTTTGGTGTCCATTATTTCTGCTTAGACATCAGACATCAACGATAACTCTTAGCACAGTTCATACAAAATACCTGCTTTATTTTTTGGTATTGAGAATCAAACTCAGGACTTAAGTTTATCAGGCAGGCACTTGTGCCACTGAGCTATATCCCTGGCCTAACTTGCTTTTTTAAAAACACCTTTTCTGATCGACTTTTTTGGCTTTGAGACAGGGTTTTGTTGTAGTTTAGGCTGGCTTGAACTCATTCTGTAATGCCAAGGCTAGCCTCAACTCACAGCGATCCTCCCGCCTCAGCTGCTCAAGTGCTAGGGTTATAAGCATGCACCACCATGCCCAGCTTGACGACTTTTAAGATATGCCTTTTATATTTCGTTTTCAGCAGTCTGACTGAATCATACTATGTCTATGGTTTTTGTCTTATTCTGATCAGATTGTGCTGATATTCTTGGATTTACACACTGATCATTCTTTTAGCTTTGGAAAATTACTGCACATTACCTCTTGCAGTTTCTTACATTCTTTTTCTCTAGTCTTTCTGGAAGCTAACTGTATACGTGACACCAACATCATCTGATTTAAAAAACGTCTTTTTCTTTCCTTTGTGGTTCTACTGATCTGATTTTAAGTGGACATCTTATTAAATAAGCTTAACAGCAAATGTCACACACCAGAATAGAGAATGTGAAATGGGTCAAGGTTTTAAGGATGTTTCCTTGCTAGCGTCACTCTATGCCCAGTGGAGACAGTGATCCTTGTGGAGAGGCTGTTCTGAGATCACTTGCCCCACAGCCTTCCCAATGGACAGCTCAAGTGTTTTCATCTACGGAAGATTATATCCCTCTGTTTCAGTAGAGGACAGGGACAGTCATGGGTCTCTTCTAAATGGCCTGTTGCTTTTAGAAGTTTAGCTCACTTAAACTGCTTTGTTTATTCTGCTGTCTAATGGGCTTTAAGAAGTTTACCTTATTTTGGTGATTTGGATGTGAATTAATCTTTGTGACTTTAATATTTAAATTTTAAAGCACACAGGGTATTTGATTTAAAGAAAAAAAAACCTCAGCTATTACACTAGTACACACAATATAATTATTACCACTACTTACACTTTGATGCCAAGCTGCCCTTTACAGTGACTGTATCTACAATGAAGAGTAGACCTGTTAACTGCTCCTTATTGACAGGGCAGAGATGGGTCTCTGCAGATGAGGAGTGGCAAGAACAGTGGTGGGAAGTGGAGGTCCAGGAGTGTCTGTGTTGAAACAAGAGGGTACCTGTAGTCACTGGGAAACTGGACCTCAGGGCTGTGAGAGTGCACACCGTCACTAAGGAAGGCACACTGCTGTGCAAAAAATTCTATTTTAACATTTTAGGGATAAACAATGAGGCTGAGGGACAGAAGAAGGAAGACTGCCCTGAAAAGTAAAAAGAATTAAAATTGGAACTATATTAAAAAGTAACACCATATATTTCTAGAGAAAACAAGTTACTCTAAAAGACACCTTGCAAATTGTATTCGATCATTCACAGGTGGATGTTAAATGCTACAGCAACATTTGTAGTAGAATAATGGGGGCAAGAGATTGTTAAAAAGAGACAACAATTGTATACAATCATTCTATAGGTTTTATTTATTTATTTTTTGGCCCTTTTGAGACAGGGTGACACTGTGCAGTTCAGGCTGGCTTTGGAACTCACTTTGTAGCCCAGGCTGGTCTTGAACTTGCAGTGATCCTCCTGCCTAAGCCTTCCCAGTGCTGGGATTACAAGTGTGCACCACCATGCCCAGCGATTCTATAAGTTTTTATTCTACAGAACATTGTTTTTTATTGTGCTACTATGGGTTGTGGATATAACTGTGATCATTTCGGGTAAGGGTTCTCTCATACTAGGGTGCTGGAAACAAGACAAATTAGCAAACAGACAAATGATTATAGTTGTAACACATAGTATGAAGATAACAAAATACTGCACATGCGAGTACTCAAGGTAGTTTCAGATAGGATGGCAGGAAAACCTCCTAGATGAATTCTCTTAAGTGGGAGGACCCAGCCATGTAACTGTCTGGAAGGAGAACATTTAAAAAGAAGGAAAAAAGAAATACAAACACCAAGAGTGGAGACAGTATCAGATGTTTGTAAAGAAGGGCATGTGGCTAAGATGTAGAGAATGATTTACAAAAAAAAATCATACTAAAATATAAAAACTACCAGCCCTGGCTGATGGTTCAGGGTTGCCAGTATAGTTGGAAACCAACAGTACATATCTGGGAAAGGAAGGAGCTGTAGAGGCGTGAGCTACAAACCTACAGTCTTCTCAAATCCACAGCTATCTCCTCAACTGTGGGTAAGCTGGGGAGATTCCATGGAGTCCAGTGGTAGCTGGAAGGCTGGAAAGAAGCTAAGGAAGAGACAACAGTTGGTGTCAACTGCAATGGAAAAGAGTTGAGAATCTGAATTGTGTCAACTGTGCAGGCTCATTGAACACACTGAAAGAAACCCAAGGTGGCCATAATTCAGAAGTAAGGACAGTGTCTCAGGAAGAAGGATTTGCAGTAAGGGTAAAGGAAATGTGGCAACATAATCATTTCAAAAGTATAAAACAAACTTCCATAAGTTCAAAATAATTAGCCCATAATTTACCTTTTTTTTTTTTTTGCAGTTATCAGGGGTCAATCTTGGGACCTTACACATGCCAGTGAGGCACTTATGCCACCGAGCTGTCTCTCTGGCCCAATTAGTTCATAATTTAGCTTTCTGTCAAATCAGACAGCATTGTTCTACAGAAGAGAAATGTAAAATTCCTAACCTATCTCCTGCAGTGTTCAATATACAGAAACAAAACCACAAAACCACCTATGTATGTAAAGAAACCGTGACCCAAAGCTGGGGGGGGGGGAGTACATACTAACTGACCTTGTGATGATTCAAATGTTGAGATTAGTGGGAAGTTTGGAAATTAGCTATTATAAACTGGGTGTAGTGGTACATGCCTGTAATACCAGCACTCAGGAGGCTGAGGCGGGCGGACTGTTGTGAGTTCCAAGACTGCGTTGGGCTACAAAGTGAGTTCAAGACCAGCCTGAACTGCATAGTGAGAGTCTGTCTCAAAAAAAACAAAAAACAAAAAACAAAAACCCCCCAAAAAACAAAAAAACAAAAAACCCCACCAAAAAAGAAGCAAGCTAATATAACCAGGACCTAAAGAAAAACTCATTTAGAGTAAGCAAATAGGGACTATAAACAAAGCAAATATAAAAAAGTGGAATGAAAATTCTAGAATAAGGAGCAGCAACTGAAAAAGAAAATCTAGATATGCTGAACAAAATACTAATTATAGTAGAAGGTTCAACTCCTGAACTTAAAGACAAATTAGTTAAACTTACATGATCCTAAAGAGTGGAAAAAAAAATGGGGAAAAACAAATCCAGAGCTCCAGTGGTCCATTAGCAGTTTAACATACATATATAATTAGAATCCCGTAAGTGGAACAAAATAATATGGCAGGCGAAAAAGAAAATAAAAAGATACATCATATAGAGAGGTGTTACAGGTGGTGACAAGGCCATTCAGCAAAAACAAAGGAGGCTAGGCTGGAATGAGATGTTTGAAGTGCTGAAAAACAAAACCCACCATTGTCTACATTCAGCAAAGCTATCCTTCCCAAGTGACGATGGGAAACTGAACAGAGCTGCAAAAGGTGGAGGTCTCCACAGGAGACCTTGGAATGTCATTGTTGGAAGTGAGACAAAAAGAATGACAATAGAAGGATGGAGGTAGAGTTAGCTGGGTGAACGTAAGGCAAGCTTTAGGATGATGAAGATACCACACTTACAAGGTGGGCTACCAAAGACACTTATGGAAACAATGTGTAACCTGAGAGTGGAATGTGGCTCTCTGAGGAGCTGCTCCATCACTTAGATTTAAAGAATATGTAACAGTTCCAGTGGGATAGTGGATATGTAGAGTATTATCAGTGTTATCAAAATGGGCAAAATTCATATAGCATTAAAATTGCACTTCAAGAGCCAAGATCTCCAGGGCCAGCCAGATAGCTCAGCAGATTAAAGCGCCTGCTTAGGCAGAGCACAGGGGCTGGAGTGCACTGAGACAGCGAATAAGATTGGGCGTGGTGGCATGTAATCCCAGCGTTTGGGAGGCTGAAAACAGGAGGATCACTACCAGTCTGATCTGTGTAGTAAGACCCTGTAGATCTTGTACTAAATACATTAAAAAAGTTAAGATCTCCAAATATAAACAAATGTGATATATATCAATGGAATTCGACTTAGCCATAAAGAATTTTAAGTCATCTGTAGGAAAATGGATGAATTTTGGGACCATAATGTTAAGTTAGACAGAAAGTTAAGTATCATATCATTTCTTTCCTGTGAGATTACAAATAAATTTATTTCCAATTACAAATAATTTAAAAAATAATATAAATGAAGACTTTTTGTAGTAGGGAGGAGTAAGGGGAAGGAGGAAGGAGAGGGAAAGGAAATGGGGATGAAAAAGAATTTAGTTATATATATGTACCAACTTCGAAACAAATGTAAATTTCATGTACTGCGAACATACTACAAAACTAAAAAAATCAGAGATGTTCAAAGAAAATATGAAGCTTCCCAGGTACTACAGCAACTAATTTTGGTGTATCTCAAATTTGTTTCAAATCCACAAACTTTTATTCGTATTAATGTCTTGACTAAATATCACATTGTAACCTCACTTCCAGGAAAATGGTGATGTTAAGCAGCAGAGAAAGAGCCTCTCTCAGGGGAACAGACACTGGAATATAGCAACAGAAGGAAGAAAAGAAGGAGGGAAGTGGGTCCCCTGGGCCTAGGAAGGCTCTGAAGGGAGAACCGAAGCCCAAGGGGAGAACAAGGAGAGAAACTTCAATGAAGAAGGAGATGGCAGGTGGAGCCTTCCGGTTCAAACCTGCAGATACATGTGACTACTGGCAACCCCAGTAGCCTCCAGAGAGAGACGCTGCATGGCAATGGACAGCGGATGGGACGGACTGCACTAACTGGTGAGTGGTGTGGAAGAGGGTGATTGGCTGGCAGCCATCTTGGTGAGGGACTCACTGAGATCAGAACCCAGAACAACTGCTGGCTCCATCTAGTGGTTCCCAGCTGAGTTCAAGGCCACAGAAAGCAGCCTGAACTTCAGGGGAAATAACGGTGCAGGCTCCTTATCCACTACCCTGCTGTAAAAGTACTGTTGGCTTGCTGGGATAAATCAACACCGATCTGCACTCTCTCCATACGTTGTCTACCAGTAAGAGCAGACACAAACTTTGAAATGGGTATCTCTCTTTTTTCATTGTTTGATCTTGTTTTTTTTCTCTTTTTGTTTTTTCATTGTTTGCTCTTGTTTTTATGAGTGTAGATATGGTTTCTAGGTTTTTATTCTTCCTTTTATTTCTTCCTTCTCTTTCCCTCCTGTCTTCTGCACCAGTTTCCCAGGGTTGAATGATCCTCCTTTGTTCTCCAACCTTGCTTCTAATCTCTTCTTCTATTTTTCTATTTTTTTTTCTCCTAAGGCCTTTAAAATTTTCTCCCATGTGGGTAAAATTGGCAAGCTGAGGGCTTATTTACTGAATATAATTTTCTGGTTTGTTTTAGATTTTACTATATAACCACCAATCTAGCTCGTATGGTTAAAAGTGGCACATTAATAATGGTCACTTTAGTTTATGATTTTCTAGGCTGTGTTTGATACTACAGTTATTGCAGGTTGTACCACATAATTTTCTTTAACCAGCTGTCCTTCCTGGTATACGAAGATTGAGATTGCCTAAGAATCAAAAATGCTGTGGACCAGTGAAAAAGAACCAGGGGCCTGTAGGCAGCAACTTCTCATCCCAATAAACTGAAGAGGTAGGATCTTGCAACAGACTCAAAAACCAAAAGCCAGCTACTCCTGGAAGACACCAACAAGAAGCAGTCATTTCTTAAGGGCTTTACATACTAGCAATAAAGCTACCTACCATAGGTAATTTGCATGCATTAATCAAGGAATTAAACTTAAAAGAAAATGAAAAAAAAAAGAAAAGACGTTTAAACAAGATGCAACCCCAGACATCCAGTTCACCAAAGGCAAACCCAGGGGGCAATGAGATGGGATAATCTAAAGCCACTCATCTGGCTTCTCTGCGGAAACAGCAAAGCAAATGAATGAGGATCTAGGAAAAGAAACCAAAAAAACCCCCAATCAAATCAGAAATAATTTCTGAGATAACTACAGAGATGGTAATAACAATTAAAAACATGCTTAGTGACTTTAGAGCAGATACAGATTTTAAAAAATAGGGGAGCTTAGGATAAATGATGGAAACCATAAAGGTCCAACATAGGAAAGAAATGGAATCCATAAAGCAGATGAAAGCAGATACCCAGAAAATTAAAAATTTCATTGAAAGCATCCACAGCAGAATAAACCAATGTGAGGACAGAATCTCAGATACAGAATAGAGGCCTGTGATTATGGATCAGGAAAAAAAAGATGTCTTAAAAATGGAAAAGGACCATGAGAAATCAATCCAGCAGCTCACAGATGAGGCAAGGAAGAACAAAATAAGATGGATGTGAGTCAACAAAAAAGCAGGAGACGGAACAAATGATATATTAAAAAAAACTGTTCACAGACATCATGGCAGAAAATTTCCCTGGCAGGGAAAAAGAATTTGACCTTCAGACAGATGAGGCATATAGAACTCCAGTTAGCTATAGTTTTAAAAATCTACAGCCAGGCATATAAGATTCCAGAAATTTAAGATTCCAGAAATTTAATAGAAGAACAAAATATTAAAAGTTGTTAGAAGAAACATCACCTATAAAAGAAAACCCAACAGAATCACAGTTAACTTCACAACACAAACTCTCAAATCAGGGAGAGCTTGAAGTATTTTAAGTCCCAAAAGAAAACTCAGATTGATGTACCCTGCAAAACTATCTTTCAAAATTGATGGAGAAATAGGATAGTTCGATGACAAAGAACATCTGAGGAAATTCACAAACAATATACCAGCACTCCAAAATGTTCTGAAG
Organism: Octomys mimax; assembly: GCA_002564305.1. Lineage (NCBI taxonomy): Eukaryota > Metazoa > Chordata > Mammalia > Rodentia > Octodontidae > Octomys > Octomys mimax. Next base: position 13,331 of record NDGM011112322.1, read on the forward strand.
GACATTCAAAAAAGAGATAAGAAGGACCACACAGTGAACTCCAACAGAATGAATTCACCAGGCAAGACAAACAAAGATGTATGAAAAGTGAGGCAAAAAAAAAAAAAAAAGAAAAAAAAAAGAAAAGAAAAGTGAGGCAACAACAGGAAAACAAGATGACAAGGCTAAATCCAT
>NDGM011112343.1:0-12013 GCA_002564305.1 Octomys mimax
GGAGCTGCGGGCGACCGTTCCCACAGGAGTCACGCGGTGGCGGGGATCTTGCGCTGGCTCAACGCAGTTCTGAGTCAGGGGCCCGGGTTCCAGGCCCAGCTCCAGAAGAATGAGCCATATAACCTTGGGCTCATTAGGAATTTCCTTAAGCCTCAGTTTACCAATCTAAAAAAAATCTTTCGTGCAGGTATTCCCAGGCTCTGGGGACACGGCGCTGAGGATGACCGTACCTGCCCTCCAAAGTTCTGGGTCTGGTGGGGAAAATAAAGTTGCACGCGGGTGGGGATCCGGGGAGGAAGCAGGCATGGAAGACTTCCTGGAGGAGGTGCGGGCCACGATGGAAAGGCAAAGAGAGGGAGGAGGAAGAACTCTGCAGACAGGTCTGCAGGGGCAAGAGTTTCCCGGAGGAGGCTGTGGCTGCATGGTGCCAGAGCTCCATGGAGAGAAAAAGCCTGCGCACAGGCCTCCCGCAGGGAGGCTGGAGAAGCCTGGCCTTGGAAACCAGAGTTAGCTGAATTTCCGGGGAAGTGACATGCTAAGCGCTGTCACCCAATAGATAAGTCCTTGTGGCCACTTGGGGTGGAGTAGGGAGAGGGATGGAGACAGCTGCCCGGTCAGATACTGAGGAGGTGAATCAACAAGACTAGAATAGCACAGATGGGCTGCAATAGAAAGAATGATGAGAAAGAGGAGGATCCTCAGGCCTCTAATCAAAGGATGAAAGGTGTGGGCAGAGCCTGTGGCTGAGGGAAGTCGGGGAGGACAGGAGTCAGCTCAGGAGGGAAAGGGCTGTGGAGGGGAGGAGTCCAGCGGGCACTGGCTGTAAGTCTGCACGGGAGGGGAGAGGCCTACGAAGATGGAGGGAGAGCTCAGGTCACACAGGGAGGCTCACAGGCCAGGACCAGGGAGGCCCCAGGCTGAGAGCACAGAGGATGACAAGGGGCCGACAAGCCAAGAACCCCATTCAGGCCCTGGGCTGGATGTTTCTCAAGCCTCTCTCCTGACCCAGAATCCCCAAGCCTTTGAAACGTTGGGAATCAGCTGCCCAGAGTAGGAGTCTGGGTCTGAGGTCTGGGTTCCAATCAGTCTACTGCCACCAAGCAGCTTTGGTGTGGCTTTAGGTGTGCCGTGGCCTCTCTAAGATGAGGGGACATTCTGGAGCTTGTGTATATAAGGCTGAGTAGGATTTCCACATATCCAAGTCTATAAGCCACTCTTCAGGACTCAGGTGGGAGGCCAAGAACTAGACTTCCAGGAAAGGCACCTTTTAATCCTCAGATAGCTTCCTAAAAGGCCAAAAGTGGATGGGTTTGGGACTCATCCAAGATCAACATTTCACTTTTGCAGTGGCTACTACTATTAGGCAAATCACAGTTTACTGAAGCACTAGTCTGTATTTTCACATAGGAAGTCCGCTTTTGAAGTTGGACTCACCCATTAATCACCTGAGTATGGAAGCTCTTTAGAGAACAAACAATCCCTGTAGGAGATGCTCAGGAGAGGACTCAGCGTGACTGCTCCTCTACCAGTTCCTCTCATAAACCCTCCTTCCATCAGCTTCCCTCAGCCTGACTTCTAGCTAGAAGCTACACACCCAATCTTTGGCCCCTCCACTCTTTGTTCCCTTTTCCCCAAACTCCTTCCTTCAATTCTGAATTTAGAATCCTCCCTCCCCCTGATAACCTATCCAAGCACCATCCACCTCCATGTTCTCACGCATCCTGCCCCCTCCAGCAGCGCCCAGTTCTTGTGTTTACCTTTGTATTCTCCAGCCACCATGGCAGGCACCGCAGCAGCATCCACGGTGGCTTTGTCCTGGGCTATGTCTGTGCCTCTGCTTAGCATTTGTGGGTAGAGAGCAGCATCAGATATGATCAGTTTATTAACACTATCTGGCTTGGTCTCCATATTGGTGGGGCCTGGTGTGACCAGCACAGCTGAACTCTCGGCTGTTCCAAGGCTACTTCTGTCCAAAACAGGAGAATCCATAGCTGGGCCCAGCTCCGCTGTATCTGCTGGCACCAAAGCTGTGGTTGGGTCCAACCTTGTTGTGCCTAACTCGAACAGATCTGGAATCGGCCAAGCCAACGCTGTGCTCCTTGTGGTCATATCAGGCTTGGCTGAGCCTTCTGCGGTCATGTCTGGCTTGGCTGCATCTGCTGTAACCATGGATTTGCCCAGTTCATCTGGTTTTGTGGTTACCAAATTCATGACCTTGCTGGGCTTGGTTGTCTCTGCTGTAGCCAAATTTATGGCTGTGCCAGACTTGTTTGTGCCTGCACGAGCCAAGTTCTTGGTTTTGCCTGACTTGGCGGTACCTGCTGTAGAGAGGTCTGTGGCTGAGCCCCGCTTGACATCCAGAGTGGAGAACTCTGTGCCTGTGTTCAGTGTGGATGTATCTGGTGTGGCCACCACATTGATGGCCAAGCTAGGTCCTTTGGTGTCCATTGCAGTTGAGTGTCCGGCTATGTCTGGCCTTGCTGTGTGCACAGCAGACAAATTCATAACAGGGCCGGCCCTTGGGAGACACAGCCGGGGTCTGGGAATGCCCCTGGCCCGGGACTTGCCTCTTCCCGGAGAAGCTCTGCTATGTCCTTGCCCCACAGGGCCTGGTCCAGGGAGGCTTGACGAACTCAGGGTTAGCCTCGACTGAAAAGGAAAGGCCAGGTACGAGCCTACCACGGGCTTCTCCACTGTAGGTGTCCTGCTGGGTGTGCTCTGCCCCGGGTTCCCTGGGCCTTCAGCGTGGACCCTGCTTTCTGGCCTTAGGGGCAGAGGAGGTGAACTTGGAGCAGAAATTCTCCCTCCTCCATGGATGCCAGCCTCTCTGCCCAGGGTGGGCAACTCTTCCCAGTGAGACATTGGGGGCTCCAGGGGCTGCACGTGGCTGTTCTGACGAATTGTTAAGGAAATGGAGCTGAGTTTCCTGGGCACAATGCTGTTGACAGGCAAGGAGCTCAGTGGAGCCCCTGTGGCAATGCCAGCATCCTGTGGGGACATGCTCCGGGCCCTGGCTCTCAGGCCTGATCTACCAGAAGTCAGCACATGGCTTTGAGGAAAGGCATCCAGACGGACAGTCTTCTTGAGGACAGGGATGAGGGGAGACACCCCTCCAGGGAGCCGTGAGGGGTGGGTAGGTCTCCCTAGCATGTGGCCACGGGGGAAGGAGGCTCCAGGTCCTGGGACCCCGTGCGGCTGCATCTCTGGAGGAGCAGGGTCAAAGTTGTGTTCCATCCAGCTGTTCAGCTTTCCCTGAGGGATCACAGGAAAGAAAAAATCCCAGCAACAGGGGTGTCATCCACTGTCACCCTTCCTGACCACCAGCTTATCTGAAGGGACCTCATTTGGGGGACTGTCTTTGTATCTTCCTGCTACAGACTACACAGCCTCATTCACGTGGTCAGCGAGCTGCCACATGGCAGCTGTGGGAACAGCCAGTGAGCTGGATGCCCAGCCTGAGAGAACACAGCCTTGGGGTATATCCCTCCCCCTGTCCAGGCCTGAGTGAAGCCCCCTCTCTGAGGACAACTCCATGGCAGTGACATACATATTCAAGGACCCTGGAGGAGGACTTTGCCTACTGACAACCAAGCTGCCTCTCCCAGAAGGAAGGAAAAGGTTCTGGGTTCCCACAGCCTCTGGATCAGAGGCCAGAGGTTGACCAGTTGGCTTGAGAATGGGATCTGGAGCTGGGGCTCCTATCCCAAACGGGAGAACATCTTGGGTTGATCTGGCATGGAGGTGGAGTCAGAAACAGAGCTGAGAGCGGCCCAGGAGAAGAGGGGCTGGGAAGTAGAGAAGTACTGGGTGCTCACAGAAGCACACCTGTCCCATGAACAAGCCATAGCCCCTGGCCTTGGCGAGACTGACATTCCCAGGGATGCCAGGCAGGAAAGTGGGTGGAGCTCTGCTTCAGTAAACACTGGGGGTAAGCAAGAGCCAGCCTCTGTGTCAACAGGGAAGACAGGCCTGGACTAGGATAATTCCAGCTGACACCCCAAGGCCAGAAAGTGTCGCATATAAGCTGCACATAAGCTGGTGTTCAGGCCAGAGCAAAGATGCTTGGCCCTGCAGGATGACCTGGTCACAGGAATGGTCACTCAGGCAGCATGACAGAGAGATCAGAGGGGAAGAAAATTAAGATGAGGAGACTTAGGGATGTAGGCATGGACAGGGCAGGCTGGAGAAGGCTTTCTAGAGATGGGGAGCCTGGTGTACAGCAGGTGGCCTGGTAGACAATCAGGCACTCCCTGAGGTGGGCTTCTGGACCCCAGACGGCCGGCTAGTGCCTCCCCGGGCTCCACAGAATTTATCCTCTGGGACAAGGTTGTTTCCTTTGCTTTCAATGCAGCAGACTGGACACACCACCTGGGGCTAGGACAGAGCAGCCCAGGGGCGTTACTCTGAATGCAAGGGGCTCATGGAAGAGGGGAGCAATCTCAAGCTAGCTCTCTAAGGTCCAGAGTAGGGACAGCAAAGGTAGAAGAGCAGGAAGATCCCCACCAGGGCTCAGGTGGTATCTGCAGCCCCTTCTCACCCACCAGCATCCAGGACCACTCAGTCTCCATCCCCTCCCCACCTGGCCCGTCCCTGCCATCACTCATTCTCAGCCCATGCACCCATCACTCCATGACACACTGCAACCAAACCACAGACACCTGCCCTCTGCCCACAGCCAGACAGCAGCGCCCAGACAGGACTGTGGAGATCTGTTTGTCCTCACAGCCCCAGGCCCCCCATGCCCCTTACTAGGCCCGGATATCATGCGCGCACACACACCCACACACACACACACACACATACACTCACGCCTACCTTGATCAGAAGACCAGGGCTGACGGTTCTTACTCTGGGAAGCTGGGGCCCTCACCTCCACACCCAGAGGCTATAGTGACAGTCAGGGACCTCATTCTCCCGCTGATCTCCGGAGCTCCCACTCAGCCTCCAGGCCACAGTACTCAGGCCCAGACTCTCCCTGCAGCCCCATCCCAGCAGCTGGGCTGGTTCCTGGACGGGAGGAGCCGGCTCCTCAGGAGTGGGTGTCAGTGAATGGCTGCTCTGAGCCTCTGGAATCCTAAATGCCCAAGGGAACCTCACAACAGCCAGGCGAGCTGCTCTGAACTCAGGGCCAAGGGGGTGGTGCCCGGCTGCCCCCACCCCCAGATGTACTGTATCACACAGAGCAGCCCTGGAAAAGATGCCCCAGTAAAGACAGTGACATGCCAGAGATACTGTCACTCTGGCTCTCCCCAGGACAGCCCCACTCCTGCTTTCGCTCCACAGCCCCCCATGCCCTGTCGGGTGCTGTGACCCTTAGCCCATCATGTCCACATCCTCAAGTAAGCTGGAATTCCTGGAACTTGGCTCTACCCCTTATACAGCCATCTCCCCAGCCCCAGCTCATGCCAGCTGAACTCTATACTACACTCAAAGGTGACCCAGCCCTGTGCCTGATCTTGGGGAGACCCCCAAAGCCACCCAGCCTGGTTCTGGCAATGTGGGCTCCCTTGGCCTGGGACGGGTGCGCTCTTCTATATTGCCACACTCCAGGTGATAGCAGTGGTAAAGATAATGGTGACAGTCTGGATGCAGTGGCCACACCTACAATCCCAGTGCTCTGAGAAGCTGAGACAGGAGGATTACAATTTGGGCTCTACCTAGGCAACTGAGCAAGACCCTGTCTCAAAACAAAAAAGTCCAAGCTAGCCTGGGGATGTAGCTCAGTGCACAGGCCCTGGGTTCAACTTCTTGAAAATGATGATGATGATGATGATGATGATGATGATAAAAAGCCTGCATTGCTGGGCATTTGCTCTGTGCCAGGCTCTATGCCAGACAGGAGGAGCTCACAGCCTGATCAGGAAGAGGAGGGTGTAAACAGATCCTTCCAGTAACTGTCACAGGGCAGTGACACAGACGTCATCTGGGCACCCACCCCAGCCGGGCACTAGGCTAAGCGTTCTCTCAGCGTCTCCGTTCATCTTTGCCTTGCCATCTGCTCTCTGCCAATGAGGACACAGTGGCCCCCAGACACTATGGAGTCTGGCCTACTCCTTGGTGGCACTCTCTTTGGAATGAGCCAGACCTTCCTGTGGTGATGGAAACAGTCTATGCTGGTGCCGCCCAGTCCAATAGGCCGCTAGCCACAGGTGGCTACTGAGCACTCAGAGCGTGGCTCCAGGGCCCGAGGAACTGGACTCTTTCTTGTATTTTCTTGCAGTTTAATCTATGGCCATCATATCAGACAGCATAGTTCTGATGGGCCTGGATTTTCTTCTTTTCTGGCAAGAATCAGCCTTGGTGAGTTTCTGTAGAATAAATAAATGAACGAATGAAATGATTGACGGTGAATATGTGGGCCTCAGGTCCCCCCCACTTCTTATCCATTCTCTCCCCTTCAAGCTTTAGCTTTTCAAACTGGGTGGATTCTGGTTACCAGGGCAACCCACTGGCAGTGTGGGTTCTGCCCCTCCCCCTTTCCTTAAGGCTGGGAGGAAAAACAGAGGTGGCTGAGGGAGGAGGCAGATCAGTTCTGCTGGTGCAGATTAGGGCCGGGGGATCTGCTGGGCTCACCTTCACCAAATAACCATATCTCCAAGTCAGGGGCCCCAGATTTTTCACCCACTTTGGCCAACAACCTCCTGTGTGACTTCTGTCACAGCTCTTGCCCTCCTGAGCCACAGTGGCCTGGGGGAGGGGGTACTGAGTTGAACCCAGAGTCTTTACACTTAACTGCCTTCCCAGCCCTTTTCTCATTATTATTTTGAGGGAAAGTGTTGCTAGATTGTCTCAGCTGAGTTGGACCTTGTGATCTTCCTGCCTCAGCCTCCCAGAATTCTGGGATTATAGGCATAGGTCACCACACCTGCCTCTCAGCTGCCTTTTTAAATAGGGACCCCCATGCAGTTTCTTCTAGCTTGAGGATCTAGAACTCTCCAAGACACTTGTTCTCTGAGCTCCCTCCAGGATAAGGCCTGAGTACCATTCCTTCATCAGGGTCCTTCCTGTGTATTTACCTGACCCTGCTCTCTCCCAACTTTGAGTGTCAACTGCCCTCTGGTGGCCAAAAGTGAGAATGATGACTGTCTGTCTGCAGGAATCCTTCCCAGCAAGGATGTGGAAGTCAAGCCACTCAAGCCAAAAGTGGCCTCAGGAGACAAAGACCTCCAGTGTCCTCCACCCAAGGAGGACAGGCTCCAGGGTCTCTCCACCCTGAGTCTGTTTAGAGCTGTGTGATTTTAAACAAGACACTCGTTCTCTGAGCTTGTTTCCTTCCTGTAAGGTGAGGATGGGATCAGGTGGATGTGTCAAGCTAGGCTGCTTAAACTAAGCTAGTAATAATCCATGGGGCCTTCGCCCCTAAGACCAACTGCTCACTCATGCCTCTTGTCCACTCTCTGTGGCCACCGGGGCTCTGCTTTGTGTCACCTCCAGCCCAGGCCCCAGGCTGGTGGAGGGGCTGCCGGGCGTGTGCACTGTGCTTGTCCATGTCAGCCCTGGAACTGTTCCCTCTGGGGCTGGAGTGTGACTGTGTGGTAGAGCATGCGCTTAGCATGTGGGAGACCTAGGCTCAGCCAGGGAAAAACAAACAAACCAAAACCTGTTGCCTAGAGTTCTGATTCCCTTGTTTATTTGCCATCCACAATTTCCACATCAGTTCCAGCTGTTTGGAGCTACCGAGGCAGACAGACTCGCCATGGTTCACGCAGTGTGGCTGCGGCTCCTTCCCGAGGCAGCCAGAGTGAAGAGCCACGGGGGTGGAACAATGGGAAGCCTGTGCCGCCCTCCAGCCAGAGTCCAAACATTGCAGCCTCTCCCACGCAGGGACCCTGCGCGTTCTCCCCTTCGGTCCTTCCTCTCTGAGCCAAGCCCAGACACACTCATCCTTCCCTCCCTGAAGGCTCCCAGGTGGTGGGAAAGAAAAGCTTCAAGACCCTGCAAATCCCCCCAAAGTCTAGAAAACACTCGTGCAGTGTGCTTCGACAGCGCCACTCCCAGCTCGCAGGAACGAGCTGCCCTTGGCCTCTGAGTCTGCACTAGCAGATGTCTCTTCCCTTTACAGAGTAAGATTCTTATTCAGCCTTCAAAACCCAGCTCAGTGGTAGCAAGCACAAGTCGCTGGGTTCAATGTCAAGAGTCCCCACCTTCTGGAAGCCTTAATAGCCAGCTTTTTTGGGAGTCAGGCATTCTGGCTGGCTGGCTGGCTGGCTGGCTGGTTGGTTGGTTGGGTTTTTGAGACAGTCTCATTAAGTCACTGAGTTGCCCAGACTGGGCTCCCACAGGCAATCCTCCTTCCTGCTTCAGCCTTCCAGAGTGCCAGCGTCACAGGCATACACCACGGCACCCAGCCAGGAGCCGGGTGCTCTTCAGCTGTTTCCAATTTCTCGTACACAGTTCTCTCCAGTGCACTCCTGTGTGCAGCCTGCAAGCTGTTTGGGTTCAGGGGCTCTGTCTGTATCTTTGCATTCTTGGTGCCAGGCCTGGCGCTGGGGCTGGGGGAGTGGGTACCCGACCTGCCTCTGTAGGACTCAAGAGCGCAGCCATGCGACACTCAGCATTCATTCAGCAGCTTCCTCCCCACCTCTCCTTTGACAGTTGCCACCACCAATGAGGCTGGCAGGGCAGGAGAAAAATGACAATGAACCTGAGGTGAGTTCAGCACAATGCCAGGCACTGGAGCCGCGTCCTCTGTGATTTCAGAGCACACAGAAGCACAAGGCCATGCCTTTTAAATGAGCAGCTTCACAGAACTCACTCTTATTGGGCTTTGGCCTCAGATTGCTTCTAGTCCCGCCTTCCCACACACCCCACTGCTGGCCGGGTGAACAGGTCCTGCCTCTGGGGGTGGAGAAAGTCAGCCATGGTGCCTGTAACAGCCCATCAAAGAAATTTCTTCTTCGTATTTTTTGTGGGTTTTTTTTTTTTTTTCAGATAATCTCACTATGTAGTGCCAGTTGGCCTTGAACAGCACAGGCAGGCCTCAGACTCACAGCACTCCTCTTACCTCAGCCTGGGATTACAGGTGTATGAAGAAGTAGAAACTTTGTCACGAGCAGTCTTTCCCCTCCATCACATGGAAGACCAAAATGACCTCTCCGTGTCTCCCCTTGGCCCTGGTATTCAGGAAGCTCAGACACGCTAACAAGAGCATCACAGGAGTCAGAGCTGCGATATGGGTGCTTCTCCATTCAGGATGGGGTTGCACTGCCATGGAGTTGAAAAATGGTTAAGTTGAACCCTAGTAAGTCGGGGGCCATTCTGTATTTCCTTCTAACGTACATGGAAAAAGTGACTCCATTCTTGGGTTCGCTGTGGGAAGAGCAGGCATGAATACACTTCTCCTGGGAGGTGCCCAGATGGCAGCACTGAGGTCTGGGGAACCCCGTGCCTTGAAGATAGCCAGCTTTCCTGGGGGGCCACTTCAAGACCACTTTGAGGGTCACAGTCCACACCAGGCAAAGTTTATAGCCATAAACACACTCACATTTCACTAGAAATGGCTAGAATTTCTAAAATGGCTAGAATTTATTTGCTTTTTTGTATTTTAGGGAAGAGTCTACAGGATGTTCAGGGTCTCACTACTAGATCAGACTCATAGTGATCCACCTGTTTACAGCCTCCCTCCTAAGAGCTGGGATTACAGGTGCGCGCCACCATGCCCAGTCTCAATTGCCATCTCAGCACGTCCCAGGGGTGGGGCCAGCATGGCAGGCCCAGGGATGGAACTCCGGCCCCTGTGCCTGTTTGCATGTGCTTTAATCCGCTGAGCTATTTGGCTGGCCCTTAGAATTTCTAGTTTTAAAGAGTAGCCAGAAAAGGGGGCTTTACCACGAGGTCTCCTAACCTTCAAATGTGAGCAGCCAGTTTGCCTTTTTGCAGAACACGATGTGGAGACAAGCCAAACTCGGCCTTACCCCCGAGGGTCTGCTGGGCTGGGAGGGGGAATCCCTCATCAGGAAACTGCCTTCTGGAACCTACCATTCTCCCGCTTCCCACAAGATATCCCAAGAGCACTGCCTGTTAATGACATGAGCAAGCCCAGGCCATGTTGACCGTCCAGGTCCACCCTGCCCCAAGCCCGCCCAGAGAGAACCCTGGCCCAGCCTGGCCTGATTGGTTTAAAATGGACACTGGACGTAGGCAGAACAAGGGGATCTGCCTCCTGAGCTATCGACACTTAAGCTAGATCCAGGGACAGGAACTGGCTGCTGCTGCCCATGATGGGCAATAAGGGTGGAATTAGAAAGGGAGAAAGAGAAAGACAGACAGACAGACAGATAGACTCGAATAACATCCTCAAGCCCGTGTCCAGCACTGAAGAGATGCTTGGGTGGTAGTGGGCAACGATCCTGGCCAGGTGGCCCCGCGGTGTAGGGAGGGGCAGGGGAGTCTCCCAGGGCTGCATACAGCTCTGCTTGGTGCCAGGCTAGGGAGGGAGTATGGGGCTTAGGGTGAGGCAAGTGAGGTGTCCAGGGACAAGCTGAAGGAGGTACCCAGTGTGTCCTTGCGTTGCACAGCAGCCTCACCCTCATCCCAGCTCTGCACACAGCCACGCATGCAGTCCCTGGCCTCGCCTGAGGACAAACAGCAGCCCAGCCCGTCAAGGAAAGAAGGGTGGCTTCTCCTCCTTCTCTCGAGATGTGGGGCAGGAGCCCTCACCTGGGGTCAGGAGATCTGGTCCAAATCTCATTCCAGGGTCCTGTGGCCTCAGGCAAATCCCAACTCAAATAAACTGATCTTCATAGTCTTTCACCTTAAAGATGGTAGGAGGTTGGTTTGGTTTGGAGTATTTTATTTTTGTTTCATTTTGTTTTGTTTTTTCAGTACTAAGCATTGAACCCAGGACCTTTTATTTGAGCTCCAGTTCTTTTAAAAAATAATTTGGTGGAGGGGCTATCAGGAATCAAACTCTGGACCTCGTACTTGCTAGCCAGGTGCCATGCCACTGAGCTATATTCCTGGGCCCTGTTTTTTTATTTTGAGACAGTGTCTCACTGATTTGCTAAATTTCCCGGGCTAGGCTCAGACTTGCCATCCTCCTACCTTGCCCTCCCAGAATGATGGGGTGACAGGTGTGTACCACCACCCCTAACTTCAGAAGTGAGCTTTTTAATTGGACATACAATCACTCAGAAAAGGGCTATATATATCCCAGCCTCCCTTGCAGCCAGGGTAGGCCTACGACTATATATTGACCAAATGGCCACTAAACTAGCTCTTACAACCTCTCTGTGAACTGTGCCATCCACAGAGATAAAAATTATGTTTGGATTTATTTATTTATTTATTGTCTTTCTGAGACAGGGTCTCGCTATGCAGCTCAGGCTGGCCTCGAGCTCACTCTGTAGCCCAGGCTGGTCTCAAACTCGCAACGGTCCTCCTGCCTCCACCTCTTGAGTGCTGGGATTACAGGCATGTGCCACCATGCCTGGCCCGGTTTGGTTTTAAAGCCCTATTGTTTATTTTTTCATGTTGGTGCCTGAATTTGTACCCTAACTGGTACTCTACCCCAGAGCTTTCCAGGACAAAATTCAGTTTGTCCTGATGTGAGAAGGAGGGGTGATGCTGGTCTCTAGTCATCTAAAGCCCCTGGATGCTGGTATCCTACAGTGCACCAGACAGCCGTCAAGAATGAGCTGGCCCAACGTGCTAGTGTGCGGCTCTCAAGAAACCCTGCTCAACCTTCCCTAAGATTTGGGACCCATCCCTAACGTGGGGACTGTGGAGCTATGGCAGTTTTCATGAGGACCCAGTGAGTTGATAGATACAATTCTACTTACAAGAACAGGGAAAGAGCCAGGCATGGTGCACCAGTCCTATAATCCCACATCAGGAGGCTGAAGCAGGAGGATCACCATATGTTTGAAGCCAACCTGGGCTACCTAGTGAGTTCAAGCCCATCCTGAAATGAAACCCTGTCTCAAAAAAAAAAGTAGTTTTAAAAAAGAATGGATAGGGCTGGTGAGATGGCTCAGTGGTCTAAAGCACCTACTTGGAACAAGCTTGGCAAAGC
>NDGM011112346.1:0-10680 GCA_002564305.1 Octomys mimax
GGGTTTTTTACTTTAAAGCAAAGAAAAATAAATAACAAAATCAATGGTATAAAATTTCAAAATAAGATTTAAGAAAGCAAGCAGCAAATAATACACCTATACACACATATAAGATAGTAAGGGCAGATAGGCTACTAATTGCTGTGGGCTCACTGAGGGGAAGGCATCTGCCTGTACTGCGTGATCAGTTTTTCATGCCTTTATCTTGTATTATGAGTACCTTGACGATAACAATATGTAATGCGTGAGATTTTTTTTAATGCACGAGATATTTTATAATCTTTTCTTTTTATTATTTTAGCCTATTAGTACCTATGTACAGTACATAATGTTTACCTTCCTTGTGTGGAGTGGGCACATGGATGTAACATGCCACAATTCCTTTTTTATCCTTTATCCTTTCCCTCCCCCTCCTTCCCCTCCATCATTGATCTCCTTCTTCTCTAAGATGATCTAACTCCCCACTCCCTATTATCTATTTTTTTTATTTTTCTCTTTGTTTTTCTCTGAGTTTCTCACATAAGAAAATCAATGTGACACTTAAACTCACGTGCCTGACTCATTTCACTTAACATTATGGTCTCAAGGTACATCCGTTTTCATACTAACAACTCAAATCTATCCTTTGTGGCAGAAATGATTCTCATCACTCCTCACAACATGCAAGATATAGAGTCAACCCAACTGTCTACCAACTGTCTATAGGCAGGATACAGGCTTGCTTGTTAAAGAAAAGGTGCTTATGTAGCCACAATGAACGCTGCTCAGCAGTCCAAAAGGATGGCGTCCTGCCATTGGCGCAAAATGGATGGATTTGCGGACAATAATTGCAAGAGAAATAAACCAGGTACAAGGGACAAAATCCACACAATTTCATGAAAATTTGTAATCTAAAAAATCCGAGCCTGAAATGCTAGCTCTCTGGATGGTGTAAGCAGCCCAACTTCAATACTCAAGTTCAAGCCCAGCCTAAGCAACTCCATAACTCACTGAGACCCTATCTCTATATTTCAAAAGGACTGGGGATGTAGCTTGGTGCAAACACCTTGGGCTCAATTGCCAGTACCACAAAAAAATAGATAGATGATAGATAGATAGATAGATAGACAGACAGACAGATAGGCAGATGGCCAAGCTCACAGAAATTAGATAAAATAGTGATTACGAGAGACCTGAAGGAGAAGATAAAATGAGCAATGAGGAAAGACTAGTTAATGGGTGCAAAAAGGACACAGTGTTAACTATTATTGTACTGAAGGGTGATCATGATTTATATTATTGTATTATAAAATCAAAGTAGCTTCAAGAATTTTGAATGCTCCATTACAAATAAATGAGTAATGTTTGACAGGATGACCTAAATATCTGAAGTTGATCATCACACAATGTATACGTGCACCAAAACATCACACTGGACTTTGTAAGTATATACTACTATCTGGCAAGGAATTAGTAATATTTTTAAAAGTTCCAATTTTAAATGTGGAAAGAATTTTCAAACATCACACATATATGAAGTAGCTTATTTCACACATAAAGTAGCTTATTTTGTGTCAGAGTTTCAAGAATGCAAAAGCACTTCTAGTAAATGAATACTTTAAGCTAACTTAAATACATTTATAGAACATTTAGCAAAACACCTACATTTAAGGAAAGTCATTTCAGGACCGGTCAGATAGCTCAGCGGGGGACCCGGGGAGATAACTCAGTAGAATAAGCACTTGCTTGGCAAGCATCCTGATACCACAAAAATTAAAATAAAATTAAATTAAAAAAGATAGCTCAGCAGACTAAAGTGCCTGCGTAGGCAGAACACAGCAGCCGGCCAGGATTAGATCCCTGGCATGCTGGCCCCACCACTGAGGGTGCTGAGACCATGATTGAGACTGGGCTTGGTGGCATGCCTCTAATCCCAGCTCTTGGGAGCCTGAACAGGAAAGTCACTACGAGTCTGATCTACATAGTGAGACCCTGTAGACTCTGTACTAAATACAAAAATAATAATAAATAATAATAATAATAACAATAATAAAGTCATCTCATAAAACACCTGGAGTGAAAGGAGATTTTTGAGTGGCAAAAATATATATTATAAACTGAACAGTGATCATATCTTTTTAAGGAACTATTTATTCTATATCTATCTGTATCCGGCGTTGAAAATATCTTCATTTTTCTATCTGGAAGATAGAAAATTTTAGCCATTGCTTAAGATCCTTCACCGATGCTCAGGATTAACCTTCTGAAATCCACAAGTGTAAGTTCTGGCTTTAGCTAATTCTAGCAATAAAACATTCAAATATTTTTCTGCCGAAAACACACACAAGGTTCCTGCAGAAGCTTTGATGAGATGCGGTTTCCAATCACTCAGACAACACTACTTCAGCAGTCCGCCGACTTGTCTTCCCTGGAAGGCGATGCCTTCCATCTGGGAATTATCAAGATGAAACACAAGGAAAATGGTGCATAAATAATGACACTATTGCAGTTTAGAGATCTAGGTTCCTGGAGCATATACGCAAATCACTTGTAGGAGATACAAAGTTAGGAGGAGGCAATACTTAACTTAATTTAGAATCATCCGAAACTGGCTATTAACGTATAGCATTCTGTTCTTTGCATTGATAAGAGTAAAGCTGTTTTTAGTTTATAAAATTTAACCAAAAATGTAAGTACTTCACTGCCTTCATTTAAAACCCATTAACAAAACAAAAAACTATAGTAAATATAAAAAGATAAAAAAATAAACGTCTTAAAGGAAACTCTGAAAAAACAAAAGCTATGCCTCACATCTACAAGATATTTACTGTTATATTGCTAATATATTTTACACATTATGTTGTAATTATATCAGAATGTGCAGAAACAATTAAATTAATTCTAATGTAAATTTAAACTAGCAAATGCTAATAAAATTTATTTATCAACTAGAAAGAAAAAAATGTAGTCTATTATTTAAAAATAATCAGGCTGGCCAGATAACTCAGCAGACTAAGGCGTCTGCTTTAAGCAGAGCCCAGTGACTGGGCCTCAATCCGCAGCATGCCATGCCGGCCTCGTCCCCAGGCACGCTGAGATGGCGATTGAGACTGGGTATGGGGGCGCGCACCTGTAATCCCAGCGCTGGGGAGGCTGAAAATCAGGAGGATCACTATGGGTCCAATCTGTGTAGAGACCCTGTAGATCCTACTCTAAAATACATTAAACAAAATAAATAAACTCTGTAAAAATATTTCTTTATTTAAACATAAAATAAAAACTTTTATGCAAACCAATATAAATACTTTTGGTTTCTAATATATTTCATAGGTAATAAAACAGAGTAATTGGTTTATAAATTATTTAAATAATCATTATTGCATGAATACATCTAGATCTGTGCCTTATGAATTAATTTTCTTTTTTCCCCCCTCCCTTTTTCCTCTTTTTGTAGTTCTGAGATTGAACCCAGTACCTGCGTATGGTAGGCAAACACTCTACTGCTGAGTTACAGCCTGGAATATATATATATATATATATATATATATATATTTAAAAAATAATGTTGTGTTGCAAGTTTTTCCCATTTATCCACCAATGTAAAGATGAAAAAATAAAATTAATTTATAAATAAAGACCATAACATTTAAAAAGTTTAGAAACTTATAATTAAGAAAACATCATAAAACACATACATATAAATACTTTGTATAAATACTTTAGTGTAGCACAAAAACTTGAAAGGCAGGATTTCAAGTGTTCCAGTGTTTTTCCTCGGGGTAGGTAACGTCATCGTGCATGTCAGCATGTTAGTGAACAACTAGAAAACACACCTATTTAATAAAAAAATTATTAACGAAATTAAAAATTAAAAAGTTTTATGAAAAAAAAAATCTTAAACTAGACTAATCCAGGACCGGGGAGATAACTCAATAGAATAAGCACTTGCCTAGCAAGCACAAGGTCCTGAGTTCAATCCTCGTACCGAAAAACAAAATAAACAAACAAAAAATACTAAACTAATCCAGAACAATGAAAGAAAATACATCAATAAAACAGTGAAGGAGAGATAGCAAATCCCCTTACTGAAAGGTGAACTGAATTAAGTTCCACTGAACACTAAAATACGCGTTAGCCCTCTCGTGATACGCTGCATTTCTATTTATTCTGCTTGGCATTAGTTTAATGCCTCCAACTAGAGTCCTTACATCTTTCTTTGGCTGTGTAGATTTAAAAACATAATGTAAAGTATATAATAAGAGAAAACATGACCAATATTTTTTCACTGTAATGGTCTCTGTGGGGTCTGAACACCATCAAAAAGAGTCCTTGGTATCTGGTAGGTGTGAACGAAGGCACCACATTTCAGCTTTTCCTGACTTCATCTCCTTCTTTTGGAGTTTCTTCTAGATGTGTGTTAGAGGCTTTCCTCACTGGCCTTTCCATCTTTTCCATTTCTCTGTCTCTTCTTTCTCTCTAAGTCCATCACTAACCTGAAATTGAACTCTCTGGTTAGGGTCATGTGTTTGCTTCTTTTTCTATATGATTTTCCTTTCAGGAAGTTTTGGGGTTTTTTTTTTAGATACATCTTTGCTTCGTGCTTTTTAACTATTATTCTTTTTAAATAAATATCCCTGTTGTTTTTATATTTTATTCTTTTTTTTAAAAAATCCCATTAGGGTTTGTAGACATATTCATTTTAAAGCCAAATTTAGATTGGTACTTTATTTCCCTATGGTACATTGACCTCCAGTGTTTCTCTACATAATCATTTTACTGTCTCTCTTATACTTCAGTCATACTTAAGGATAAGCTTGAGTCATTTGTAGGAAAATAGATGCACTGTAAGAGCATAATGCTGAGTAAAATAGATCAGGCATGCAAGGTTAAATATCACATAACTTCTCTTATATGAGAAACCCAAAATATGAACAATTTGAAGAGCAAATTAAAATAGTGGTGACAAGAAGCAGGGAGGAGAGAAGGGAATCTAGGAGGAGAAGAAGGAGAGAGTAAAAATATCAAGATGTAACATGTACTATTCTCCATTATGAATGCAATTTTATGTATTGCGAACATATACTACTATTGTTGCTGCCACTGCTGCTGCTACTACCACCACTACTAGAACTAATAATAATAATAAAGATTGGTCATGACTCAGGTCTGCAAGCAGCAAGCAAAACAACTCTCGAGTACCACTGTGTTTATAGAAGATTGTCTCTCCCATAGAATAGACAGAACTCTGTTTGTTCCAGGAATCAAACACAGAACTTCATGCTTGCCAAGCAGGTGCTGTGCCACTGAGCTACATCCCTGACCCTCAGACATAACTCTTAAGAACCAAGGACAAATGATGAAAAAGTTCCAAGAGCCAGGTGTAATGTTTGGGGAGGTAACAGAGAAAAGGTTCAACAGAGAAAATTTTGAAACTTGCTTTCATATTTTATGATTCAAACTATAGACTACTTTTTATTGTTCTTATATATGTCTCAAGCTTCTTGTATGACATATAATGTAGATAATTTCCAAAAACAATATATATCTGGATGTTTTAAGCAATGAATAAAGGGTTTTCTTTTTTCTTGTAGCTGAAAGGCAATGATCCAAATCCCAATTATCTGAGGAAATCTGAAATGAGTATTGCTGAGTACAGCCTCATGAGTTTGGTTTTTCTTATCTAATACATTGAATGTCCCTCCGTGCAGTTTTCTTACCTTTACCAGCCACCTTCTAATTAAATAAGCTGATAAAATTTCATCTAATGGCAGAACTTCCTTTGCTGGCTGGGACCGCTTTGTTCTACCGTCTATCACCTGCCCTGGCTTCTATTGTACGGACCTCTACAAAGGGATCTGCTGTAACTCAAGTACAAGCAGAAAGTCCTTTCATTGTTATAAATCAAATTGCTTTAACCTGTGACTGGGTTAAAGGTGGCCCCTGCTTTCTGATGACGGTGCTCCCTGCTGAAAATTGCTAAGCTGCTCTTTTTATTTCTTTCCTATTACCTTAACAGGGCTTTGAAGCCCTTAAAAATCTAAAGCAATGACCACTTAGGCAGCCACAGTTTTCTGGTGTGATTTAATAAGCCAGATGTATTTAGTAGAACCACCTTTGCTTTGTATATAATGTCATTTTAATTGAGGTGCACTTTCTCCTCTAGGTTGCAGGCATTAAATTACTTTATAATTTTGATTGTAATTGGTAGGGCATTAATTTGATTTTTTTCACTCCTGAATTGTCATTCTCCATTCTAGTTTCCTAAGGAAAACCAATAGGAAAATAAACCCTAAAACCACAATTCTAAAAATCCTACCATTTTAGAATATTATAGTCTTTTGGCTTTGACATTCAGTAAACCATGACTGGCTTCAACGATGAAACCTTTTTTTTTTTTTTTACAACAAAAGTACAATGCAAAATACAAACTTAACTTAAAAAATCAATCTCTAAAAAAATTAATCTCTAATGAATACACTGTAGAGCAAGCATGCATTGAGGAATACTGTTCTTTATCATAAACGAGGCATATATAAAGTACTCATAGCTCAGAAAGTACAGATTGAGGCATAGAACTATATTGAGTATGCTGGATAATAATATTAAAAATTGCATCTGTTATGAAACAAGTCATTTTATGATTAATCACACTTTCATTATTATAATTATAATTAATTATGATTTTAATTATATTATCATTGACTCTTAATTATAACTAATTAATCACACTTTAAATGAGCTTTATTAATTTATTCCTATAATTTTCTGGGACAAATAAACATCTTTGACAGCTGCTTTTAACAAATAGAACTAGAAGGAGGAAACACAGTTATTGATAATTACTTCCTGAAAAGTATGTTTACATAGTTCTGAATTCTCTCATTTCAAAATAATCTTAAAACCTCTGCTTTTATTCTGGCCATCAGTATTGCCAAGTTTTAATTGACAATGTTGTCTAGTCTTGACAGAGATTCAAAATTTGCCCATTACAGAGATAGGTTTAGCAGAAAAGCCTTGAGGACTTCAACTTTCATCCTGGCACACATAGAAATTAGAAAAGTGACCTTGAGACAGGATGAAGAAAGTGACATTCCTGAATCCCATGAAATTGAGCATGTATTTTAGTTACATGAATACTCTTATAAAAGACATTTGTTGATTCAGATTTTTTAAATTTGATGATCTTTGCCTAAACAATTCCATACAGTCACTGACTACAATTCTAGGCTTCTCAGCATCTTGCTAAGAAAGCAGAAGAATTTAAAAAAGAAAACAGAAGAACTATGACTATACACCATATGTGGGAATGAATAGGAGCTCTGTTTAATTCTCATTGTTTTGAATTATGACTCACTGACATTCAAATGTACATGTATTTCAAGTTCATATGTAGAATTAGACTAATGCCTTTTGTTTGAGAGTCAGGGAAAATAATGCTATATTAATTATACTAACATAGCTACTCACATTAAGCTGTCACTGTTCCACACATAATTTCTTGGCCAAATTGGACAGAAGTCTGTAAGCAGATGTAGTCATTCACAAAGAAATGAAACCTTTTGAGTTGTCAGGAACAAGGAACACATGTTCCATTCCATCTCCATTTCCTTCCTCACGTGACGTTGTTTGATTGTCATTAGATTTACAGATCCTATTAACCCTGCACAAAAACAAACTTTACATTCCAAGAAAAAAATGTCAGCAATTTTAGTTACCTATGGCTTACATAAACTTTTCATCAACTGTTACTTAGGTCATTTCAAAATTGAACTCAAGTTTTGAGATGGCATTTTTCTAATAGATGACTTTCTTGAGAGGACTCATTTTTCTCATTTTAGAGGATATTTTAGTTTTCATAATGTAAAGTGTGTGTGTGCTTTATTAAATGTAACATATGCATCTATATGCCTACGGTTAACATGTATTGTTGAAGGAAATGCAGTTTCTGAAAAAGGAATGGAGCTAGACTTCCTCTTGGCTATGTTCTAAACATTTTTTGATGCTGTGGGTTAAGTTTTGGCTGAATGTTTGTTTGTTTTTCTTATAGTGAGGATTAAACCCAGGCCTTTACAATGAGCTACATCTCTAGCCTGTTCTTATTTTCCACTGATTAACTTTGAGATGGAGTACCACCAAGTCACTAAGTTGCGCATGTTAAGCTCAAACTTGTGATCCTCAGCCTCAGCTTCCCAGACTGATTACAGGCATGCACCACCACACCTGGCTTTGCTGTGGTCCACAGGGCACTGAGGCATGGCCAGTACCAGGATGCCAGGCTTAAGAGACTTTATGTAACTTCTTTTCAGATTCTCGGGATGATAAGTTTCTTTCAAATTAAGATTTGTTTCAATGAGCATCACTTTCTTACAATAATATCGACTTGATCATACACAATGTTCTATTTTTCTTATGCCTGCAAAAAATTGACTTTTATTCTACAAAATGGTTACATATCTCTTTAGTAGTTCTGGGTGTAAAAATAAAGCCAGAAAAGAAGCAAAGAAAGCAGTACAGGAGACAGGGATCCTTCGGAGAAATAACTGGGGAAGCCAGGGTAAGGGGTATTGCCAGAGACCACTACTTCTGTCCAACCTGTGGGAATTGCTGAGAAGGGAGTGAGCAGGGCATTGTTCTCTACAGAAATCTATCATTCCCAGCATTACAGTTCCACAAGCTTATATGCTAAGGAGTGTTAAGAAACACCGTCCAGAATACATGGAGCAGATCACAGTGTACTGCTCCATACAAGCTATCTAAAACCATCTACTTACTGGCTTGGCATGGAATTCCTTAGTTTTGCTAAAACAAATATTAGTCACAAAATCAGGAAGGATGAATGATTTCTTCATTAAACACAGGGGGACTGCCAGGGAAGGGTCCAAGTCAAGAGGGTCGCAGTGCCAGGTAGTGGAGACCAGGCTGGGTAACGAAGTAAAACCCCATCTCAAAAACAAAAACACATAAACCTGGATATGCACAGTGTTCATTACTTTATTCCGTACATTTCATTTAATTCCTCTTAAAGACATATATTTTATACATATTCAACCAATACTAGTTTCACATTAATTTCAACATCTTCAGACTTCATTTGTAGTAATTCACTTTGAATTCTTAATATCATTCTGCCCTTTTGTGATGTTAAGTGACTCTGAAAAAGCTTTTATTTGACTAGTACAAGAAAGTGAGAATTTTCTGTTCAGTGCTAAGATCGTGACTTCAATTCAACTGAACAAATATTTTTTTGAGGTGGCAGTATATGATTTTCACTCCACATTGCTCTAAATTTTGAGGCTAGGATACAACATAGTTCCTGCTTACAAAGCAGACGTGCAGAAGTACCAGTGTCTGTGCATCAAGATTAAGAATAGAATTTCATAGAGGATCACATTGCAGGCGAGGCAGTGGTTCATTTCACCAGGACTTACTGGGACTCAAAAGGGCTTTAAAGGAGGTTTAATGTTGAGTTCATTTCTCAGTAAAGAACAGGAAATCACCTGGTACAGAAGAGAGAATTTTTGTGATGGAAAGTGCAGTATATGCAATGGAGCACATAGAGACTTTTTATTTATTTATTTTCAGGGTAGTCAGGTTGTGAGGCAGGTGCCCATGGGCACCAAACAGAATAGTGTTATCTTTGTCAGGGATTGAAAAAGAGAAGCAATGTTCTTTTCAAAGTGATTGTGCTAATACACTTGATAAGTGTTCCAGAACTTTCCAGAACAGGAAAGTAAAACAATAAGAGCTTTTATTTTTTCCAGATTCCTGGATAGCAAAAAAGTTTGATTTTTTTTTTTTTTATCTCACATACATTGTGGCTTTCAGAGTCTTCACAATACTACCAGAGTTTCCTGATCATGTGACAGTTCTCTGGCCTCTTCTCACTCAAATAGTGGCTGACTTTTTCTTTCTGTGATGTTATAGCTAGGGTGTCCTCCACTTCCATGTCTTCTCACAGGAGGAAGACCCTACGCTCACTTTCAACCTGATAGTATATCATGGGTTCTCCTTCTCTAGATTCTTAACCACATTTTATCACTGTATTTAGGTCTGCCACACCCCTTCAATTCATGGGTGTTATCTTGCTCTTCCTAGTTTACTATGCTGAAGCACATGTCACTGTACTTCACTTTTGAAATGAAGTATCAATCTTCTGAAAAGAGACAGTTGAATGAGCCAGGGATAGTTAGTCTAGAGCACTGTGTTAATACAGAGGACTTCGGTACTCATTAAAAAAGATTTCTATCATCCTTCTCTAAACAATAGAACCTTTTATCATAAAAGTTATTTATGCTATCAATATATATCATTTTAATATGTTCTATAATTTTCACAAGAATCAAAATCTTTCAAATCATTGAAATATCATCTTAAAATCAACCACTTATATGTTAATTATATAATCTTTATAAATATTTTAACACATTTATTGGGATTCCTAGGTTATTCACTCAGGAAAAGAATTCTAAGAGTGAATATAGTCACCCTTAGACTATATCATATACCAGTAGACACTTTACTCAACAATAAGCAAAGTTTTTATGTTTCAGAGACAACACTGGGCCACTGACTGAGAAAAAGAATAACCATTTTGAACAGGCTAAGTTACTAAATTTTTAATTATCTGGCCTTTTAAGATGTTTTTGGGGGCCAGAGAGATGGCTCAGTGGAATAAGCGCTTCCCTGGCAAGTGCAAGGGCC
>NDGM011112372.1:0-17153 GCA_002564305.1 Octomys mimax
GAACTCAGGCCCTTGCACTTGCCAGGCAAGTGCTCATTCCACTAAGCCATCTCCCCAGCCCCTGATGCAATAATTTCTAAAGTTCAATTTAATTAACTTAATAAAATGATACTAGTTAGTTCTGCTGTTCTTTCCAGGCAAAGCAGACATGAGCTTGAAGGCTGTTAGCTCAGTTGATTCATATTTACTATATCCTCTAAGAAAGTAGAAGACAGCAGCTAAGATTAGCTTGTGTAGCTTAGGCCTTTTCCTGCAGCCTCCTTTGGCATGGGGGATGCCATCTCCTGCTTTCTTCCACATCCAGTTCTCAAGTAAATAGGGATATTTCTCTTGGTCTCTTTCACAAGATGTAAACACATTGGTTCTAAGTGGAGATAATTTTATCTTTCAAATAGATTTAACCTTACATTCTTGCAATATTCAATCTTTTTGATACTGGTGATAAAAAAATCAGAGTAAGAGGAGTGGTTTAAAGTTTACCTCAGAAGTGAAGGGGACTGCTGACATTCTCATTGTGTGGAAGGACACACGGTAGCAGCAGGGAACTTCTGCAGCAGTTCTCACTACTTGATATTTTGACAGTTTCCCTGAGAGACCCAGCTGTGACCAAGGTAAGCGGAATAGCGCCACTTTGACTCTGAAGCTGCCCTGTGTGGAAGTAGAGTTCCATGAGCTTGCTGGGAAAACAAAATGGACAGCACTTCAAAGTGAGGGCATTTTGCTCCTATATTGGTACCTATATTCTTTAGTGAGTTGACTAATGAACACTCTTAACTCATTGTTGGAAGGACCAAAACTATCCTGTGCCTGAGAACTTGTGTTTAGTTTTGCCAGAAATAGAAAGGCGTATGTATGACCAGTTAGGTATGTCAGACTAATTTCTTCATTTTCATGCCATATCTGATTCAAACTTACTTAAAACAAATGGAAGAAGAAGATGATTTACACTCAGCACTCAACTTTTGAAAGGTATTTTTAGAACAGAGCTGAATAGTTATGTTGGGTTATTTGGTCAAACAGGCAATTTATAATTATTTGAAGGCAAAAATGTTGAAGGAGAAAGGAAGGCATTTAGTGGAGTAGAAAAATAACATTAATGAGAATTGAAATAATGAGTAGGACTTAGCGTAATATCAGAAAACATTATGGGACATTAAAGGATCCTAAAAATGGGATATTTTCATAAGGAAAGATTTGGAAATTTCACTCTTGCCGCATTTACTGTTGAACTCAGATAGTGAAATGATATTGGATTGCATAATATTAAAAAAGGATATTCGCAGGCCACATCATGAACAGCAGCTTAATTATTTAGCTCTTAACTTCATGATTAGTGCCTGCTCTTGACCACGACTGACTTATGCCCTTTCATCTCTCTCAGGGTCTTTTTTCTTTCTTGAGATGGCCGTGGGTGGCTTTTTCTCTCAAGCTGTCCCCATGATGTTGTTTTCCTTTCTCTCGGTTTTTGCAACAAGTTTACTGTTGTCTTGCGTTA
The DNA here is from genome assembly GCA_002564305.1 of Octomys mimax. Taxonomy (NCBI): domain Eukaryota; kingdom Metazoa; phylum Chordata; class Mammalia; order Rodentia; family Octodontidae; genus Octomys; species Octomys mimax. The sequence continues at coordinate 1,496 of NDGM011112372.1, forward strand.
TTATTTTCCATCTAAAAATCACCTAGCTGATGGCCAAGTGGTGATGACTGAAAGAGCTCGCTATGTGGTTTGACTGGATTCCAGTCTAGTGCAGAGGGTCTAGTGCTGAAGGGAGCCTGTAGACCTCGCCAAATCAGCAGCTCCTAATGCCACTGTGGCACTTTTTAAGCCAGAAGTGGTCAGTGCTACATATCACTTCCTGTAAGGATTCAAATTATCAGCTGGATTCTCAGTTCTCATGCTAATTGATGGGGTATGTTGATACAAGTAAGCTTACTAGTAAGCTTGGGATTCCCCTACTGACCGAAAGAAACACTAGGGCAAACAGCATCTGTGATGGCGCGAGATGGATAACTTTTGCTGTTGGTGAATTTCCTGCTTAACAAGCTCTTTGGAGATAATAGTGAAGGTCCGAAGTCCCCACTTTGCCCTCTACTCTTCCTGTCTACTAATACTGATTTTAACATTTGAAAATTGAGTTAAAAGAGAAGGTATTTAATTCCAAGAGATAGGGGCCGGGGAGATAGCTCAGTAGAATAAGTGCTTTCCTGACAAGCACAGGGGCCTGAGTTCAATCCCTGGTTCTGCAAAAATAAATAAATAAATATAAAAATAATAATGATAATAATTCCAAGAGAAAGATTCTTAAGAAATAAGAAAACTGTTGCCGATGTTTAAGCTTTTTGTGTTATGGAAAATAATCATATTCTTTATATTGAACTTTTTAATAATAAAGTGTATATATACCAGTTCATCATGAATTTTACTCACAAATAGATAAACTAATGAAGATTCAGTTTAAAACCTTGTTTGAGTTTCTGAAGTGAAGTATATACGATCATTCAAACTTCACTATTTGTTCTGCCAAAAAATGGGAAACCAAATGCAGTTTAAAATCCCAGAAAGAGATAACACAAGCATCCATGTTCCCCCAGTTAATATGACTTTAAAAATTAAGTGCTTATTTTTAATAGAAGTTGGCTTGTAGCGTGAAGAGAGGTGGGTAACTGCAGGAACTTGGTAGCAGCATATGTATTTAAAGTCCTCCAAGAATAAACCAGAAACAATTGTGAAGTAACAATTTTTTTTTTGTATTTGAAGATTTATCAAAATACATTACACAGATTGTTATAAAGTACATTGTATTAGATGAATGAATCTTACCACAATTTGGATATAAAAAATTAAATGAAGTAGTAGTCATAATAAAAAGAGATATGGAATTGGGAAAATACAAGCGGCTTTGAGCATTCTTCTAAACTTTATCAAACTTTTAAAATTTGCTGCAGTAGATTTTATACAAAGCCCGCATTCAATTATTTCTAGGGAAATTGACTGTAAGTATTCTAGAATTCAAGCTTAGCTGTTAACATCTATTTTATATAGTTAAATCATATTACCTTAAAACTGCCAGTCAGTTTTGAAAAGCTGTGCTAAAATTTTATTATTCAGTTAGAGAAGTAGCTTGAATGAGAGTTGCTTAAGAGTCTGAATTCACAGGGAAGGCTTCTGCCATGGGTGTGGGTTTGGGGTATAAAATGCCTTAGGTAAGTTTCCTCCAAAGGAGAGAATATGTACTTAAATGGTCCTTGCAGGAGAGGAAGGAGAATACTTCACAGGGCAAGAACAGTGTTAAAGTTTTGAGAGTTATTGCCATGACTTCATCGTCTCCAGAGGAAGCAAATGTTCTTTCAAATTGAAGTTGCTTGAGTAGATTGGAAAATGGAAAACTTCTGTTGTATTTATTCTTAGAATCTTCTTTGCATTAAAAATCTTTAAGAGATACAGAGCTTAGGAAAAGTGGCTTTATTCTTAGAAACAAAAACATTGTTCCTCTATTAGTTTTCTAAGGCTGTTCTAATAAGAACCATAGAAGCAGTGACAATAAAAATTATTATTATTTTTGCCATGTTAGATGATGTAAGTATAAATTCAAAGTGTCAGAGGCATATGTGTGTGTAATCTGATCTTCCAGCTGTCTCCTCATATTCTTGCAAGTAGATTCGAGTCCTGTGACTTTGGACATTTTAACAGTCGAGTAGTTACTATTAGTGAAAGATCCAAGGTTCCCATTCAGGAACAGATCTAGTTGCTTCTAGCATCTCATGTTGACATCACAGAAGTAGGATTAAGTTTAATTCTCAAGCGTTACTGCTTCAGTATTACCTAAGTGGATTCTTTCAATTCACTACCTGAATGGTTATGAAATTCCTTGATGAGTTCCCTTTTCCGTTTATCTCAAATCAGAGACAGAAAAGCAGCCAAGGCATGTGGGTAAATTCAGTGACATTAGTACTGATGGTATTTGCGTAACACTAACAATGTAGGATGTGCTGGCTCCATAACTTCTTTCCCTCTGGGGGACATGTCTCTACTTGTTTGACATTTGAAATAAATATTTCTATCTGGGGACAAACTTCAGAGAGGATAAGAGGAAGTCATGAATTACTCAGCTCAAATTAGCTAAAGTACTTCTCAAAGCTGGTAGCTTTAGAATTCCCCTGTCCTTACTGCCTACTAGGCAAAGTCTAGATGGAATGTTTTACACTAAAGAAGTACATTTCCCAGAATATTCACACAACTTTTCCTATCAGTGCTCCTGATAACAAAAACTATCCCAGTCTACTCTAAAACAGTCAAAATCTGCCAGATGAGATAATAGAATAGTATTTTTTTTTTAGTACAACATCCATTGAGTATATCAAGCAGTTTATGAGAAAAAATAGGAGCGGCTAGGGTGGGGTGGGAAAAATAGGGACTAAGAATCTGGAGGACAAAATACTTTTGATTTGTACATTTCAAGGGGGGACCCTTAAATGCCTGTGTAAAAGGCACTCCCTGGACCACAACCTCATGAAACAAGAAATGTGCAGTTCATTAGGTTAAGCTTGGAATTTAAAATCCTAAGGGAGGAGGTATTTTCTTCACAAGAATATGTACATATATTTTTTCTCTGGAAAAATTCATACATGGTCAGTGAATATTAGATGTAAATAAATTAATCCTGTTCAATGTTCTCTGCCGTGGCTGAAGACTAGTTATTATTATTTTTTTTTATCACATTGGTAGTTACAGAGAAAAAATAAAATGATGACTGTTAGAAAAGTAATGTGTAGTGAATTCCTTTCTTGAAGCTAGAGAAAGTCAGCAATATGGAGTGAATTCCAGTAGAGAAACATGGCAAAATCCTCCTGCTCAAATTGTCACAGCAATCTTGGGTCTGCTGATCTGTTCCTGAAGCACAGACACAGGAAAATAAGGATTTACAGAAAGAGATCTTTATGTTAAAGTTGAGTCAACTAATATATACTGAATCCGTTATTAGATCCATGAATGTTTAAGCCATTAGATCAAATACATTTTTAGTAAATATTAATTTTGCTATGACACTAAGCACTAGAAGATTCCCTTCACAGGAATTGACCCCAAAGTGCAGAATTTTAACTTGGTGATGGATGACCTGAGATGAAGGTAATATATAAAATGACAGTAAGAGTCATCCTAGAGGGGACAGTAGTAGAGGGCTGTGTTGGGTTAAATATACCTATTGAATTTTTTGTTCCAGTCAAGGTCTTCCATGAAATTTGTTGTTGCAAATGTCATAGGTTATTTTAGGCATACAATGAGGACTTAATATCTATCTTCTGTTCCGTGAAGATCATTCATTAGTATCCATACAGCAGATGAAGTGGACTGGAAGTCACAATGTGGCTTAATTTGTACCTCTGATACCTTGGTAGAGAGACTGCACACAGAGCTTCTTTGGGGCTCTAAGAGTAAGATCCATGTGGTCTTGTGGTTCCTTCCAGGCTCCAGAGGAGCAGCGTCCTGGAGCTCTGAGCTTCCCAGAGCATCTTGACACAGCATCCTTAGCACAGTGGCCTCAGGGTTGTCTAACCTTTCACAGAGCAGGTGCCAATACTAGTACCTGGATGCTCCCCTAAGACTCGTGTGCTTCTAGCAGTTTCCATTGGTGGCTAGATCTAGGGTGTGTGATGATGGGATCAAGGGTGGAGTACCGGGTCTGTTTACTAATTGATTTTTCTTTCTTCTGGGCATGGAGAATGGGAAAGCCCACTTGGGGTAGGCTTGAAGCCTGGATGGGATAAGAGGGAAATGGCAGTTGGCTGCTTGGCTGCTGTTGCCTCCTGCCTACCTTGTTACTGGCTGATCTTCCTCTGTGATGCCCCCGTGCTACATGTCACCTGTGCCACATGTCATCCTGCCATGGCGTCAGCTGGTTATGGACAGAAACCTCTACAAATTGTGAGCCAACATAGACCTTTCTTTCTTTAACTTCTAGATGTTGGTGTTTTGTCTCAGTGATAAGAAAAGTACCTAAGACAGTAGCTCAGGGTTTTCAAAGACAAGGTTTCCCAAGAGCCAGGAAAAGACTGAAAGACCACTTGAATTTACTCTTAGAAATCTTGTCTCTTCATTTCTACTGCATTTTATTGGCTAAGCTTGTCCTTAAGGCCAACTCAGATTTAAAGGAGAGGAGATTTATAATCTACTTCTCCATAAAAATATGCCCAAATACTTAATCTACAACAGCAAGCTATCCATAAACAAAAGTAATTCACTACACCAGAGTCCAAGATGTCCTTAAAAATTATCAGTCTTTCTTCTTCTACCTCTGAATTTCAGAAGTCTTATGTGTACATAACAGAAAAATTGAGCAATGTGGTCCTCTTATCTAATTTCTCTTTCTTATTAGAATATGTGGTACGTATGTCAATACTTATCTAATACTTAGATTTCAGAGTTTTATAAGGCCTTAAATGTTGTCCTCAGTTCTGGGATTCAGTTACATGCCACACAGCACTAACTGCAGGTGTCAGGTTTAAGTAAAGCAAAGACAGAACCAGATAGTACTGCAATGATGGCCCATTTCTTCCTGCACTCTTTAAGTGGCAATATTGCATGGCCATGACTCATAAGCCACCACTGATTTTGACAGGTTTGCTTTATGACTAGATGTATTTTGCGACTTCAGCCATAGATCTTCAAATAGCTTGCGGACAGAAGCTGTGATCTGAAGTTTAAGAAGCATACTTCCGGAGAGATTAGTTGTGATATATTTGGGACTCGGTGGGGGTGCTAAAGTCCCCTGCAGTCACTAAAAGCATAGTCACATTTTTAGAAACAGATGGCGGAACTGATGACAAGACTATGTAGAAACTCATCTGTGTTGGATAATGAGACAAAGTTTTAATGAAGTGGATGAGAAAGAACTGACGGTTAACTGTAGGTTTATTGGCGCACTGAGAGGAGGCAAAAAGGAGAGAAGACAAAGACAGCTGTAGAGATAGAGAGGCACATATGACATACAGAAAATAGTGCAGATAGTGGGGTACAGTTGCCTCAAATCTCTTCAGAATGACCTAAGTTATATATTCACTGATGAGTACCAGCCAATAAAAATAAATTGTTTAACTCAGAATGACACACAGAAGTAGATTGTTGACAAAGAGAGGCATTTCAATATGCCTGTCATACAACTGATCAGGTACCTCATCTCACCACATTCATATATAAAATGTCCTGACCTACTTTAGGCACTTTCTGGAAAAAAGGTAGACTACTCATTAACCACTAACCGAAAGGTGTTCCGTGAAGAGAGACATACAAGGTAGATAGGAACTCAGCAACCCAGATAAAAGGTATTGACATGTAGCTCCCAGAGAGACACACCTGAACCACTCTTTAAGGGCATAGCTACCTCTGGAGTCTTTTTGGATGTAACCTTTAAAGCCATTTAAAATCATATTTCATTTTTAGAAGCATGTAAAAATGTCACTTCCAGTTATTTCCTTCATAAACTATATTAGACTTATCAGAGGACAGATTTTGGCTCAGTGACTGTGGTTCCTGTCTCCTAGCTTAATTTTAGGAATATTACCATTAACTCATAATGGCTTGAATGGTTTAATTCTCTTTAAAATTGCAAGACTAGTTGTTAATGTCCTGTTTGAACAGGAGATTAATAGATATATAAGTAATAATGACTTCACATAATACCACTCCTACATTTATTTTTTAAGCACAGTCAATATTTTAGTAACAAAGGACACAAGAAATGAATCATTCCACCGATAATGAATAAGTTACTTCTCAAAACTGCACAATTAAGGATAGGTGTTAAATATATTTTTGTGAAATGGTAAAAAGTAAATTTTTTAAGAATTGCCATATTATTTTGTAAGTCAGAAATTTAAAAATTACAGTCTTTTTAATGTTAAGAAAGAAAGAAAACAGGGCTGGGGTGTTATTAATTGGTAGAGTGTTTGCCTAGCATTTGTGAGACACTAGGTTGAATCTCCAGTAACAACAACAGCAACAACAACAAAAATAACAAAATAAAAATACTACTGATCTACTAATCCATAACTTGCCTTATTATTTGGGTTCATAACAACCTCAGATGAGAACTGATTGTTTTTCTAATGTAATTTATTCATTGTTGTGTTTACTTTTGGAGGAGACAGTGTTTTTACTGCTCTTAAAACAAAATTTTCCTATTTAGAATTCTAAGGTCACTGGAAAGAGAAGTATGCCTTTTAAGGTAAATGCCAAAATGTCAAATTAGATCAATGCCAATTTTGTCAAAGTATATTACTGAAACACTTTTCAAAACTCTTTTTTCTCAAGGAGTTGCTAGATGACACATTATCAAATCATATCATGAATGTCAGGTTGTAGTAAGATACCAAATGTCATTTATTAGTGGTAAAAACTTCACTGGATTACAAAGCGTTGCCCCAAACCTCCAATTTGTGATTTACTGTGAGCTAAAATTGCAGGCAAAGTGCTAAGATACTCATAGTAAGCAGCCCTAGGATGGCGCCAGTGGATTCTTGAGTTCTATTGTTCACGTACTTGTCTACTGCCTTCCTACAGGGAGGGAGGTGTCCTCATGACTAATAGGATAGTGCAACTAAGACGCACGTACCTTCCGAGCTTACCTCACAAACCACGGTGAACCTCCCATTTCCTTCTACTAGACCATGAGCTCTGGGGGTGATTCCAGCTTCCAAGTCAAGAAAGCGCAGAAGCCGCTGCTAGGCTAAGATACTGAGAGCTTCTTCCAGCGTCATCAGGCTTTCACCATTAATAGCAGGCCTAAGATCTTAGGAACTAGGCAAATACTAGTAGAAGCAAACCCTTCACACCAGACACTACTATTTAAAAATTAATCAGCTGGGAAAAATTTGCAATATAAAAAAGTGAATGAATCAAAGGAAAAGTAGCTTGATGCCTGGTCCCACATGCTGTGCCAGCCCCGTGCCAGGGGCAGGAGGAGCTGCAACTGAGTCTGGGCGTGGTGGCTTATGCCTGCAATCCCAGTGCTGGGAAGCTGAAAACAGGAGGGTCACTCTAACTCCAAGCTGTGTAGTGAGATCCTGTACCAAATACATACAATGAAAAAAAAAAAAGGAAAAATAGATTATATCATTAAAATATGGGCAAAAGACATGAGCTGACTGTTGAAAATAGAAATAATAATAATGGTTTCTAAACAGATAAGGTCATATCACTCTTATTGCCTACACAAGTTTCCATGTAGAAATCTCCTAAACCCATCCTATTTTCTTTCACTTATACACTGTGTTTTAATAGAAGAAAAATGTATCAATCTAAGGTCCAATCAGATAGCTCAGCAGATTAAAGTGCCTTCTTAGGTAGACACAGGGACTGAGTTTCGATCCCCAGTGTGCCATACTGGCCCCACCCCTGGGGTGCGCTGAGAGGGCACCTGAGACTGGGCGTGGTGGTGCACGCCTTTATTCCCTGCACTTGGGAGGTTGAAAACAGGAGCATCATTAGGAGTCCCATCTGTGTAGTGAGACCCTTTAGACCCTGTGAATACATAAAAAACAAAAGCATATCAATCTAAATTCATGTGTCCATCTACATAAATATATTTAAACATATTTAGATATTTAAAAATACAAGTGGACAAATAACTTTTTAATGGAAGTTCATTGCATCCTCACTAAAATGCAAATAATTTGAAATATTTCAACTGATGGGAAAGTAGGTTGGTATTATATTATCACACATATAAGGCAGGAAAAAGCGCACAGCATAGCAAAAAAAAAAAAAAAAATGGAGTAACATTGAACCAGTAATGATAATGTTGTCATGAATATACACTGAACTTACTAATGAAGGAATAATATGATATTCCAAGCTCTTTGTTAGCCAGTCTCCAACTTTCCCATGAGACAAATCTTCAATCAGAGCATACCTGAAAATTTTTTCCCCTATAAAACTTTTGCATCTTTGTGGCTGTCTTTGAGTCTCTGCTAAATTTAAGTAATGGTGGCTGAATCCTTTGCTATAGCAAATTATAAATAATTGCCTCCCTTTGTTCTTACTTGGGGAATCTTTGATTTTGCAGTGTTTGTGTGAGAAAGATTTGTTTCTACTTATACGTCTGGGTGTGTATCTGTGAGCTAGTTCCTTACACTGTGTTTAGTTATCTCTGGGAGTTAAAAGATAGGGATATTTTTACTTTACAATATTTATTTGCCTTTTAGAATGGAACACAAAGGGACTGAGGATGCAGCTCAGTGGCACTGCGCCTGCTTGGCAAGAGCAAAGTCCTAAGTTTGATTCCCAGAACCAAGAAAAAAAAAAGAAGAATATAAAACCACTTTAACTTTATAAATCAGATTTTCATTGTTATCTCTTTGGGACTGTGAAAAAATACCTTTGGTAAATACCTTAAAGGGAAAAAAAAAAGTGTTATGGTAGTTTCTCATGGTTTCCTGAATTTTATTTCATGGTTGCTTGGCCCTGGGATTTTTAGCCAATGGCAGTGCAGTATGTCATGGTACAGTACATGGTAGAAAAGATCTAGTTACCACTTCACAGCCGGAAATCAAAGAGAAAGCCTGTAGAAGCCCCAGCTCCCCATATCTGCACGTGTACCTTAACCAAACTGCCTGCTGCTAGGCCTCCCCCAGCGCAGGTTTCAGCATCCTGTGTGGTACCCTGGCTGAAGACTGAAACCCATGAGCTTTAGGGAAAGTTGTACATCTAAGCTGCAGCAATAATTATACTTAATATTAAGAGTATATCCATATATCTTAACTTTCTAGCCCTATACGACGTATGTTATAATGTTGGGTTAATTGGACTTTCTTTCTTACAGTCATTTTAAAAAATAACTTTCCATCTTGGAAACCTGAGAAGTTTTCTTTTTTCTGATGGATGTTCTTTAAATATGAAAAACAGGTTGAGTTGAGAAATACATCTTTAATTATAAAAATGATTAATGAGTGCTAACCATAAAGGGAGTCCAATTCTATAGTCCCATTATTTATTCATAACTCAAATAACTAGTATCACTCCAGAGCTAGAAAAAAATCCCCTGAGATTAATAAGCATCAATCTTTATGGTCATCAATTTCCCCTGATATTTTCTTAACAAAGGCCAGAAAGATTAGATTTTTTGAAGGGAGCATTTCTCCGATCTGTCAACATCAGATTATTTATCCTTCTAAATTAAGCAAAACAGTATATATGACCAAGACTAAACTTTGAATAAATCTGAAATATTAAATTACACACTGAGGGAGCCAAAGAAAGTTTAAATTTAGGGTCAGCTTCCATCAGCTGAGCAAAATGCCATTCTTCCTATTAAAAATGATGCTGTGGAGCTAGTCGCAGAAGCAGCTCTACTTAATCTAATTTAGGGGCAGTGAGTTTCTGCTTTTGTGTCCTTCCTCCTGATTTTCCAGGGTCTTCCTTTTGACTTGTTCATCCATAACATGGATAACAAATGACATCACTTTCAAGGTCAAAGTAGCCATCTGGGAAAGACAAACACTTATCTGTGTCATGAAACACATATCTGCTTTGTCTTCTGTGCCATTCTTGTTTGCTTTTTATATTAATAATATTGTTATAAGGACCAGGCACACACAGAGACACAATTTAGAAGGCAAACCCTGTGTAGGCAAGCAGTATATCCGTTATAGTGTTATTCTTACTTCACATTCCAAATTGTTTGGCAGTCAGCTCTGACACAGTATGTGTCCTTTGCTCAGCTAGAAGTATAAAACAAGACTTGGGCAGGTCACACACACACACACACACACACACACACACACACATTACCACAAGGCCTGAGCAAGAATCCTATGCCATGAACTCAATTCTCAGCTTGGAGGATACTCCTCTATTTTATCCCTGACTCCTGTAATCCCATCTTGTAACCAACACAACGCATGAAGTAGGATCAGTTCTAAAGCCCAACTGGTATCAAGCAAATGGGCAAAGTTCTGCCTGTGCCCTTACAGTTCCAAGGTCTCCTCTGTGAGTTGTAGGACAGGAGGGAGAGTACTTCTAGGCCATAGTCTTCCAGGCTTGCCTTAGAATAAAGGGCTATGGATGGAGGATACATTGTCATAAGAACCACAATAATAGAGAGAAGATTTGAAAATAGGCATGAGATTTCCTAAAAGTGATTTAGTTTGAAGATCGTTAAAATGCACTCAATGGCTCAACTACATTGCTGAAGCAATAGGTTAGGAGGGCTGTAGTCTCTCCATCTCCTACTGGGACAGCAAGCTTTCTGTGTTGGACAGAATTGGTCAGCTGCCTATTGGGTTACTTTGCAATTGAGGCTTATTTTTCTTCATACTGTATTCTGTTCTTTAGACAGCTTATAATTTGAATGAATCTTTACTACCAGTGATTTTTAGGGCTTTGCTGAGAATTTGTTTAGCTAAAATAGTTGCCATGACGAAGTCCAGCAGAAGACCTTGGAGAACTGACCTTTGGCAAGTTCTTCTTTGGCTTCAGTTAAGGATGACACAAAAGAAACAACTGAAATGCATAGAATGCTTGTATTGCTACACATTGGCTTGGCAATGTATACTTCAGGACTTTTCAGACACGGCTAAGGAGGGGGCCTTCCTATTTCTGTGATGGAGTATCTTTTCTTTGTATTTTTTTTTTTTTTTTTGGGAAGGGTCTACAGGGTGTTCAGGGTTTCACATAGTGATCCTCCTGTTTACAGCCTCCCAAGAGCTGGGATTACAGATGCGTGCCAAAACGCCCAGTCTCAATCGCTTTCTCAGCATGCTGCTGGGGCAGGGCTGGCATGGCAGGTCCAGGGATCAAAACCCTGGCCCCTGAGCCTGCTTGCAGGCACTTTAATCTGCTGAGCTATTTGGCCAGCCCTTGTGATGGAGTATCTTTACTAATGCATGTGGTGTGATTAGGAAAATATGGTTCACATTTGTGATGAGATGATTTACTTTTGCTCTGAGCACCAATAAAAGACAATTTGCCTTGCTGACATAAGGTTGACCATGAAGTGAGATCCTAGAGGTTGTCTTCCAAGCCCCTCTCTGGGAGGGAAATCCTTCTTAGAACTCTGAGCCCCTGCACTGGACATAGGCAGTGAGAAGAATTTTCTGACGTCTCTGGTAAGATACAGGGAAGAATTTAATATGCTCTAGCTTTCGAGGAAATTTTGCATAAAGTTAGTTACAAATCAAACCAAATTTCCTGTCTGAAAATTGTAACATTAACATTTTAAGTAAATCCTGAAACTTCTACGTTGTACTGTGTGTTGAATTAACAGACACGTATTTCATATGACATCCAAAGTTAATATTTTTTACAGATATAGATACAGGTTATTTTTTAGTTGACTTTTTTTTTTTTTAGCAGAGATCATTATTCTTTATATATGTTCAGGAACAGATTTTAAACACTTCTGGAAACCAGGATAGATCGGTATAGAGTACATAAAGCATACTGTTATTAAATCACAGAGATGATTCAATATCTTGTCATTTTTCTCCAGAGATTAAAAAGAAAAATGCCTGAGTTTTCTCTAGTAAACACTTTCTAAAGGATCCCTTCCAATATTTTGTGCAGTTTTAAGATGCATTATGTTAGTCCTAGCAGAGCGATCCCTGAGACCCTTTTCAAACATTCATAGCTCAGCTCGTGACTTTGTCACAGTAGCTCGAGCGTTGCTGTTGACCTGTTTCTTTAGGTAACTCATCGTGGCACCTTTCACAGGCCGTACCTATTCACACAGTTTATTTCCCGATAGACACAGCCAGCAGGCACAGTGTATCAAGGCGACGATCTCCCATTTCAGTCATTTGTAGGAAAATGGATGTAGCTTAAGTCTGTAATAGGAAGTGAAATAAATCATACACAGAAGGTTATGTTGCATGGCTTTCCTTATATGAGAAACACAAAATATAAATAATGTAAAGGACAAAATAAAAGAAAGATGATTGGAAATGGGGAGATATACATGGAGATGGGGATGGAATCTGGGGTTGAGAGGAAATAGGAGGCAGCAGAAAAAAGGATCAAGGTATTGTATGCATGAGTGACAATCTCCCACAACTAATATATTTATTATGTACTGCAGGCATAAGCTAATACATTTTATTATTATTATTATTATTATTATTATTATTATTTTGTATTTTTGGGAAGGGTTTACAGGGTGTTCAGGGACTCACTACTAGATTGGACTCATAGTGATCCACCTTTTTACAGCCTCCCAAAAGCTGGGATTATAGGCATGCCACCACGCCCAGTCTCAATCACCTTCTCAGCAAGCCCTGGGTGTGAGGCCTGCACAACAGGCCTGGGGATTGAACCCCGAGCCTTGAACTTGCTTGCAGGCACTTTAATCCACTGAGCTATTTGGCTGGCACTTTAATACATTTTTAAAAGACTAATCTTTCTCTTGGGGGTTCCCCTGGAAAGTATAGATATTTTCTGTTTTAGAATCTAATATAAGGAGCTGGGGAGATGGCTCAGTGGAATAAGCGCTTCCCTGGCAAGTGCAAGGGCCTGAGTTCAATCCCCAGTTCCGAAAAAAAAAAAAAAAAAAAAAAAAGAGGAAAAAAGAAAAGAAAAAAGAACCTAATATAAGCACTTCTCTGTTAAATAAAAGACACACACATATAAACATTTAATATATACTTAGAGGAAATATCTTTGAATTGTCAGTAAAAGATTATTTCCTACACAAACACATTTTACTTTGGAAAAAATATCCGCCTTGGTTGTGGGCAAAATGAATTGGAAGAAAACCAGTGATAAGCAAAGAAGAGTTCTAAATATATGGTATAAAAATAACTCATAGAAGGGGAATTACAAATTGTCAAAATATTGTTTGCACTTACAAGACTCAACAGCATTTGGGAAAATAAAATAATTGGTTTTTTTTGTTTTTTTGTTTTTTTCAGTAGCGGGAGCATTGAACTCAGGACCCTGCACTTGTCAGGCAGGCGCTTATTCTACTGAGCTATCTCGCCGGCCTTAAAATAATTGTTCAAATGAGAATTGTCATAATAGACCTTAACGTACTCCTTACTGTTCGAAGTAGTAACCTAATTCCTCATAGCTAGCTTATTCTTTTCAATAACAAAGTCACCTCCTATTTCTGACTATTTAAAAAAATATATATTTAGTACAGGGTCTACAGGGTCTCACTATATAGATCAGACTCATAGTGATCCTCTTGTTTTCAGCCTCCCTCCCTGGGATTACAGGCTCAGTGTGCCCCCGGGGTGGGGCTGGCATGGCGGTGGATCGAACCCCAGTCCCTGCATCTGTCTAAGCTAACTGGTCGGCCCACATCTGACTCTTAGAAGCAGCTGTGTACAGCCACAACAGGCAGGCCACATGTGGACTTGGACAGCCTGTAACTTGAACCCAAAAGATTTTAAATTTCCAAAAGCACACTATAATGTAATTTTAGCAAGAGTTCCCTGGATGAATCGCACTGTGCTTGAAACACTGTCAAAATCCACGTCTATGAGCTGCTTTGTGTGCTCAGTCACTGCGCTGAGTGAAATCCAGGGGTGACCACTGATACTATTTCAGCTACTCCACCTCAGATGTTTGCCTAGGACGCAGTTCTTGTTATTAAGCAGATGTGTAAGCTTTCTCTTTTGTTACACTTGAGCAGGTCATGTTGTTTTATGTGATAATAAACTAAAATAAGTTGAAATAATTTTTTTAGCAACAATGAAATAGAAAATATAAAAATGTATTGACTTGGTTTTTAGCTCATAATGCATGTAATTAATATATAATATATGTAATTACATACATTACATTATTAAGAGTTAAGGTAAATTGTTTATTTAATAATTTTTGCCTTTCAGCATGAAAATTTTATGGGTTTCCTGCACTAACTATATTATAGACTGTGGACGCATGTCCAGACGATTCTTCTCTCGTCATGAGTCAGGAGAGACAAAAGATTGGGTGCGAATGAATGCTTCAGAGGTGCACATCTGAGATGAAAAGAGCCATGTAGAGTACATGAAAAGAAAAATCTGCATATCAAGGACAACAGCAGGGCCTAAAAATAGTCATCAGAAGCAAAAGAATTACTTTCAAAGCTTATATGAGAGGTTGACTTACATAATGTATGAGGAACACCCACTGCTCACTACCAAAATCGCCTAACAAACCAAGGAAAAGACGGCCTGATGGCATAAGTAGATCCTTCTCTGAGGAGAACAGGTGCATGAGAAGGTGGGTGTGATGATGCTCACCATCATCAGCGAAGTGTGATGAGCTGGTGCTTCACTTCTGAGAAGGACCTAACGGCCAGCAGTGAGGGTCTGGTGAGGGCCTGGGGAAACGAGAGTCCTGTGTGCTGTTCTCAAGAACAAAATGCTGCAGCCACCATGGAAAACACCACCATGGCTTCTCAAGAAAGTAAAAATATGATTCAGCATTATGACTTTTAGTTTGCATAAAAATAACTGAAATTAGGATATTAAATAGATTTTTGCACACCTACATTTTTTTGTTGCAGCATTATTTACAATAGCCAACTTATGAAAACAAATTACGTACTCATTCATAAATGAATATGTAAAGTGTAGTATAAAAACACAAAGGCATATTATTCTGCCTAAAAATGAAAGTTTTGCACAATATACAAGGGTAAATTTTAAGAACATTATTCTAAATGAAACAAGCAAGTTGCAGGACTAATGCTGCATGATTTGCATGATTCCACTAATCTAAGGTATCAAAATTAAAAAAGCAAATGTTAGAATGGTGGTTGCAAAAGGACTTGTGCAGAGGGATGAATTGTCTCCACTCAATAGTCTCAAAGTTTCTATTAATCAAGACGAGTAAGTTCTAGAGACCTGCTTTCAGCACTGCGCTGTATCAAACAAGACTGTACTACGCATTTAAAAATTTTATGAGGGTGTATTTCATGTTAAGTGTTCTTAGCACAATAAAACAAAAATTTGAAAAGCTATGTTATGGTCGTGTTGCTGTGTATTTTGGCTCAAGTGTTAGGCGTTTATGTATCAGGTTAGCTTTGTGCATTTTCTTTAACGAATTATGACATTTAAACACAGTTTATGAAAACAGTGATGCTGATGGACCTGACAAATCAGTGTTACGAATGAAGAGTAAAAATTACAGGTGCTTGAATGCGCTCCCGAGATTCCTTCATCTCAGCAGAAAACACATTTTTCCTGTGTTGTTTTTTCCAACTAGTGCAACAGATAGGTATTTCAACATAGAAGCTTAAATGAACCAAGGAGTCTTTCTCCCTAATAACTTCTTTTTTTTTTCCAGAATTTTATTGATAAACAAATAGCAATTAGACAGTTTCAAATTAAATCGC
>NDGM011112385.1:0-12805 GCA_002564305.1 Octomys mimax
ATATTTTTTCTTTAAAATAACTGATGTCAAAATAAATAAATAAATAAATATGGAAAAAAAATACATACAGATAACCAAAAGCCTACCATGTATAGTAAAGTCTTGATCTTGCTTCAACAAACAAAGTACATTATAGAAATGAGGGCATCATCCTTACTATCTTTAATTATGCAAAGCCAAGGACAAAGCCACAGAAGCCAAAATAGAAGGCATGTTTCTGTCTTTATCTAGAAAATATGATTAAATTCAACTCATGGAAATGTATTTTTTCCACTACTAGAGATCTAGCTCAAGCATGATCTACCACTGAATTACATGTCAGTCCCACCGCCTTTTTTCAAAACTTTTTGCCCAGGCTGGCCTTGAACTTGTAATACTTTTGCCTCAGTCTGATGAGCAGCTGGGATTTCAGGCATATACCACTGCACCTGACTTTTTTTCTTTAGTAGGAACTGATGAGCAGGGAATGACAAGTGTGGGCCCATGACACTTAGTGTTTTACAAAGGAAAAGAATGGATTATAAGGCTCAATACAAATGAGAAAACTATCATTAGTGTCCCCTATCTGTAATTGTTGGGACCAGCAGTGTTTCAAACTGGAATTTTTCAACTTTTTGAATAAGCTTTTTGAATGAGTTACTTTGGGATGGGACCCAAGTTAAACATAAAATTCATTTATACTTCATACACATGTTATACAAAAGGCCTGACATTAATTTTACACTATATTTTAATGTGCCTATTTTTTCTATTTCAATGTGCCATGTATGTCAGGCCTGGAATTTTCTACTTGTGGCATCATGATATTACTTGAAAAGTTTTGGATTTTCAAGCAGCTTGAATTTTCCAGTTTTGGATGAAGGATGTTCAAACTGTATAGAGACATAACAGGAAACAGAATGAGAGTATGAAGTTTAGATTTAAGGATCATCTTTGAAACCTAACAAGCTGTATGATGCTGGAAAGCTATGCAACTTTTCCAGGTCTCATTATTTTTCATTTAGTCAGTGACTTGTTTTACCATGTAATTAAAAAGATTAAGTCTAGCACAAACCTCCCCCAAATCCCAGCTTGACGGCAAACATCTACAAACTAGGGAGAGAGCCCTTACTAAGAACCCCATTATCCAGCTCCTCATTTGAACTTCTCAGCCTCTGGAACTGTAAGACACTAAGTCTATGGTATGTATTTTGCTACAATGGCTCAAACAGACTAAGGCACACACCCAAAGCTATGCTATGCCAGCCACAAAGCCAAAACAAAGGGTATGCATGGGGGAGCCCTGGAGTTGATGCCATGGAGCAGGTAACAATAGGCTATGCCAACTCCTATGTGCTGGAGGAGCCTGATGGACACTAGCCGTCAATGACCCAGATTTTCCTTAGAAAAGTTTCTTTGATTGCAGTGCAGAGAACAGGATGGATCTGAGAAGTTGCTAGAAAGACCAGCTGTGATTGTTCAGGCATGAGGTAAGGCCATGGGGGTAGCAAGGAAAAAATGGCTGTAGGGTTTACTTAAGAAGCAGTGTCAACATGACTTAAGAGGAACGGAAGAAATTCAGAGCTATTAACTCCAATCTCATTTTACAGATGAGGAAACTGGGATAGACAGTTTAATTTACTTATATCAGAGCCTACATTTAATACGTAGTAGAAATAAAACTAAAATTATTTGAGTCTGTTGACTCTGATACTTTTTCTGTTACCCCAATACAGCATAGTGTTTTATACTTAAAAATATTTTTTAGCAGATTAAAGCATCTGCAAACAGGAGCAGGGGCTGGGGATTCGATCCCTGGGCCTGCTATGCCAGCCCTGCCCCCAGGGCATGCTGAGATGGTAATTGAGACTGGGGATGGTGATGCCTATAATCCCAGGTCTTGGGAGACTGTAAACAGGAGGATCACAATGAGTCCAATCTAGTAGTGAGACCCTGAACACCTTGTAGGCCCTTCCCTAAAATACAAAAAAATGAATAAATAAAATATTTTTCAGGTGAAGGAGATACATTGTACAGCATAAATTTTCTCCATTATTAGATACATCTGTATAGACTATTTTGCCATTATATATCAACTCATACTTTTACTCACTGATTGTCAAGTAACTGATTAGTTCCATTAGGTTGTTTTTAAAAAAATAATAGCATACAAACTTATTTTATTTTTTTCCTCCTACCTCCTACTCAGTTGTAAGTACCTTGTACAGTGAATATATTATTCTGGCTACTATCCTACGTGGCATTCAGGAAGAGTAAGTTACAGAAAGACTGTAGCAGAATTAGAAAGTCAAGCTCTCTGACATCTAGGCAAAGCATTCATGAATAAAATCATAGTTGTCAGGTGAGCAGTACAAGAGGCTAGGGAGGTAAACTTGACCTCGACTAGTCAGGAATCAATCTCCAATTCCTCACTGTCTGAGAAAGAAAATTAAAAAAAAATTCCTGGATTCCACATCAAATTCTAGAATGATAATCACTTTTTGAGGATTTGATCCAAATGCACCTTCTAAGGACATATACATTCTTCAATGAATCCTTAAACCCATAAAGCTACTGAACTGATGTAGTATTTTCCTAACTTAAAGGCACCCAGAATATGCCTGGTGAGGGGTTCCTTCAAGACAGAAACTGCTATGAGGACAGAACAAAGTTTTGAGCTGGTTCAAACAATGTGTGCAATGTCTCAAGGGTGGGTGCAGCAGGCGCTCTCCTTGGTCCTGAGATCTCTTCTTTTGGAAGAGCTCAATTTCAGTTCCTGTGCCTATGGTTTGAACCCTTCCACTTACCCCATACCATGTATATATCTCCATCACTCTAGCTATCATATTATGCTAAAATGTTTTTATTCATGTATCTCTCCTATTGGACTAAGCTCCTTGACTGGGAACAGCATTCTGTACTCACCTTTGTTCCCAATGAAGAAAAGTTAGAATGCAGTAGGCACTCAATAAATGCATAACTATACCTGTGACTGACTGTGCTATGATCTGCTATATCTCTTCTGTTGGGCTGCATCAAGAATAGGGAAGGGATTTGGAAAATTTTGAGTTGCTAATTTTTTTTGTAGGCAGAGATGATAATGATGGTATATGAACGTGTGTGCACAGACACTACAGACAAAAGGAAGAGCTGAGCAAAGGGGCAGTAACAAGATATGTTCATAGTATAACAAACTCTGGGACCTGGCTGAGAGTAAGAAGTATAAGGAAGAAGTTGTAAACGTCTTTATTTGTAAAGAAGCTTTATTTGTAAACAGAAGAGACTGATTGCTATGCTTAGGCTAAGAATCAGAACTTTACATTGTATTAAGAAACATGATAAAAGTGATATTCAAGGAAACAATGTGCTGTGGGAAAAGGAAATAAAACAAAAAATAGTATTTTAAAATTCACTGGGATAATAAATAGGAGAAAGCCTCCTCAGACTTGATTTTGGGGACAAAGTTCATAGAAATTTAGAATTGGTATGGAAAGTCTTTAGGGTAGCCAAGAAATGTGTGAGCTAGAAAGATGAGAACCATGTATTGGCAAAATAGGACTGGGCTTCCACTGTACTTGGACTGCTCAGAATCTCTATGTACAGAAACCTAAGTATGAGCTACATTATTTTTTAAGAGATTTCATAATGTGTCTTGCGGGTTACTGAACGTGACTCTATAGGCTAGACCTTTGAAGAAGGCACTGGCCTGGCAGGTTTTATGTTGAATATTAGTCAGGGTTCTGTCACTATGATAAAATACCTGAGGAAATAAACTTAAAAGAAGGAGATTTTAGCTCACAGTTTCAAGGTTTCTGACCACGGTTGCTTAGCCACATGGATTTCACATCATGATGAGAGAGAAACTCATGGTGAGGAGCACATGGCTGAACAAATCTGCTCCTCTCATGGCAGCCAGGAAGCAGAGAGGAAAGTGCTAGGGTTCCCATGACACCCTCAAGGGTGCACTACCACAGACCTCATTGCCTTCCAGCAGGCCCTGCCTAAAGCTCCTATGTCTCTTAATATTCCCATCCACCAGGAACCAGGCTTTCAAGACTTTGGGAGATATTTCAGACCTATAATACATAGTATAACACATTTGTTAGTTTTATTTTTATTACTGCTCAGAGCCTCTTGGCTCCTTTTATTTTGTACATCTGAGTCATTCTCCTTGTTACTGCCTCTTAAATTTGTACTGATTATTAACAGAAATCTTATTCTTGTCAATGATCTAATCTACATTTAGATCATATTTGCTACAGAAAGTCTAATCTCTTAGTATTGATCTCAGGACCTCCACAGATACCAAAACCCAAAGGTGCTTTGGTTCCTTATATAAAACAGTATTGTATTTACATATAACCTAAGTATATCCTCCTACATACCTTAAATTATCCCTAAATCACTTATCCCTAATACAATGCTCTGCAAATAGTCATTACACTATATTGTTTAGAGAACAATTACAGAAATAGCTTGCCTTTTGTTCTCATTTTATATGAATTTTTTCATATAAACTTACAGTTGCTTGAATCCATGGGTGGGATGGAGACCTCACAGAAACGGAAGGCCTACTGTATTTCCTCTTTTTATTATTAATGTGTGGCAATCATTTTTGCATGAACAAAAAGTAGCCCCCTCACCATAAGACACTTTATCCTTGTGATATTTCTACTTCTTTGCACTAAGCCATAATAATATCTCATTTAAATTATTAAAATAGCCTCCTGATCATCTTCCTCTTATCTCCAAACAGAGACCACAGTTATTGCTAAAAACAAGAGCATTTCATATAGACCATTTAAAACCTTCCAGTAGTTTTGCACTCTAGTCAAAGAAAATCTGAATTCCGGGGCCAGGGAGATAGCTCAGTAGAATAAGTTCTTGCCTGGCAAGCACAAGGGCTTGAGTTAAATCCTTGGTTCTGCAAAAATAGAAAAAAAGAAAATCTGAATTCCTTACCATGGTATAAAGTTCTACATGACTTGACTCTTGTCTACCTGACAAAAATCATTTCTGCCCTTTCTTCCAGTGGTGACTATGCATCTTCCACACTGGTTCCTTCAGTTCCCTGAACCTACCAAGAACTCCTCTATCTCCTCTATCGCAGCCTTTGTATCAATTCTACCTCCATGGAGACCCTGCCCTGAGATCTACTGATACTTCCATTCTTAGCCTTCAAGTTTCTTCTCAATGTCACTTTCTCAAATGCTGCTTTGCTGGCCTCTCACTACACTCTCTGAAATAGCATTCCTGCCTCCTGCTCCATACCCTTACTTTGCTTTATTTCCTTCATGTTATTTATTATAATCTAAAATTACCATTCAACAACCCTATAACAGACCCTGTGGGTGGTTCTCTGGGATGCCTGGGCCACTCATCTCTCCAGGCACTGAGGGCTTCCTACTGCTAGTCTATGTGGATTCCCCTGAGGGATTTCTGTGTGTCCAGCTAATGTGTGAGGCAGGCCTGAAGAACTGGCCACTAACACATGTGCTAAATTAACATCTTCACCAATGACAAATGGCAGTTGGTATATATCCCACCTACCTTACCACTTGTGTGGGACAACACTGAGACATATTCTAAACCATTTCCAAAAGATCACAGTGGGACTGAATTACACTTGCCCACAATAGTTACCTGTTTTGTTTGGTTTTTGCAGAACAAGGGATTGAACTTCAGGCCCTCGCACTTGCCAGGGAAGCGCTTATTCCACTGAGAAATCTCCCCGGGCCCTACCTGCTTGTTATTATATCCTGATGGGATCTCTCCCTTTCCTGTCTCACTCACTTCTATGTTGGTGTTTCCTGGGATCACTTCTAAATGTATACTTGCACTCACTCATCTCAGGGTCTATTTGGGAGATAAGCCAATTTATCTTCTTTTTTTCCCCTCTTTTCTGTTTTCCTCCCTCTCTCTCTTTTCTCCCCTTTTTCCCACATTTTAGTGTCTTTGAAATTACAGTCCTCTTTGTAGCACTTTTCTTGCTGTTACATAAAGTAAGTTACACACTGATTACATGTTAATTAGGATGCCAACAGGATATATGCTGCATGCAGAAGTTTGCCCATTTTGTCCTCATTTTCCAAATATTTCTGGTATACTGAACAATGTCTAGCACAGAGTTAATGCTTCACAGAAACATTTGATTATGTGTCATATTGAGGAGACAGTATCACCTCCCTTCAACAACCACAATTCATCCCTAGAGTCTGCCAGTCTGCTAAAGTGATGAGAGCCATGTTTCCTTTTGGCAAAATGGGACAATGAGGTCACTTATAAAACAGAATAGCTTCATCACTGGACTGTGTAAGACCAAAAGGCAGCTGCCGTGGACACCAGAACCAATAGCACTATAGGACTGGTTGGATCACAGTTTTCATCATTTGCATAGACTTTTTTTAACATAGACTTTTGGATCAAATTTGGGATCAGACTATGTAACACTTCATTGTTGTTTTACTTTTTTGTGGTCCTAGACAGAGCCCAGGGCTTTGCACATGTTAGGAAAATGATCCACCAAAGAATGACACCCCCAGCCCCACATTATTTTTTGACAATTTTTTGACAAGCAGGAGGAATAACCTGTGGAGGGACATCTGGACTAACTGCTAATATGATAGGCTTAAATAATTAACTAAAGATGTACTGCGATTAAAAATTATAATTCTAAACTGTAAGGCAGATCATAATGGTTGCTTTTTGTTTCCTTTTAATAAGCTAGTGAAGAATATTTTTGAAAAAAGATGAAATGCAAGTTAAACAAAAGAAAATATTTGTCCTTTTGTATTTTCAGTGAAAACACTGCAGGGCAATTCCGTGGACTGTGCTGACCTATTAGTCATCTGTATGAGGCCACAGAAAGACACTCCTATGGGAAGCACAGACAGCTGTGCTCCCTCCCTGACAGTGCTATAGGGTCTCAGGGATCCCACTCAAGCAGAGATTAAAAGGCCACTCATTCCCTGGCTTTAGAATCCTTCGTGCTTGAGTGTTATGAAAACAAAGTCATTATTATATGGATTATTATTGTTATTTGTCAGAATACTTTGTTCTCTAAGACTTGACCACAGACTACTTATGCTTGGGTCATAAACTTTTTTTAGAAATTAAAAAGTAATTAATTCAAAATTAAATTAAATATTTCAAAACAATATTCAAAAATTAAAATTAAATTATGAGTCAAACTAAGAGGCCAGAATGTACTGTATCATATATACAAATCTGTGATCAAGTTAGAGTACTCACACAGTATTTGAACAGGTTAATACATATAAAAATATCAACTAAGAAAAAGTTTTCATGATAGTAAAGAGTTACTAAGAATAAACCATAACAAAAATACTAGAATGACAAATATATGCCCAGCACGTCTAACAGTTTGGGGATAGGCTATCGCACAAAGTTCTAGTACGTGATGGACATGGCCAGTGTCCATGGCACTTACTGGTGGTCAGATGTCACTTGTGGGACTGAGCTACTGCTACTTCCTTGATATCCACCCTGTAGACCTGGACAGAATCAAGAGTCATAAAAATCTTAAAAGTTTAGGTTGCCAAAAAGTCCAAGTTGTGATCTTTGTGAACTTGGAATAAAAAAATGTTGCATCATCCTATTATCAAATCCTGAGAGTCTTCCAGTCTGCTAAACTGATGAGAGCCATAATGTTTCCCAGTAAAAATTAAGAGCATCTGAATTACTTAATCTTAGTGAATGGCACATGTATACATTTCAGTGCTTAACACTATCAAAGAGCCACTGAACAGTGTTCTGTATAAAAGTCATAGAGAATTTATCTTCAGGAGTAACATTTGATTAGCTAACACTGTTAAGAATAGAAAGCAAATATGGAGCATCAGGTTTGCCTGAATGTCATAAAGGCCACTTTGCCTATGATACATATTTGTGTACTTACAATGCTATGGGAGGAAACAGATTTTTTGTATGACATTCTTAGGAATTACTATAAAGAACATACATATAGAAATTCTTTTATATATAAAGGACAGTTTTGTTGTGAAAAAATACATATATATATAATACATGTGTATATATGTATACACAAGAGTTAGGATATATATACAGCTACTTTCTCTTAGTTCACTGAGAATAAAAGTTTATACTAATAATGTTTAGACAAGATATCATGTCTGCATCTTGTCCTCTGAATAACTACTGTAAAGACAACAATATGCAATGTATTAATTATTGTAACCATCCTAAGCTGTTGTGAAATTGTTTCATTACTATATTGTATCTTTATTTCTCATTAAAATGAATTTAAAAAATTTTTAAAAGACATTCTTTTATATAGTTTGTGACATTTTACTTGCCATCTTTTACTTGGCAAGTAAGTACCAACAGAATACTATTTGTTAATTTTTAATGAAAGTTAATTTTTGTTCCTTGGGGGAGAATCATTTTTTCCATTAAATATTCTGATTTAGGATGGGCTGACTGTTCAATCACAAAACTATGAGTTATTCTTTTTTCCAACATCTGATTTCTCTACAGAAATTGCCAGTATCTATACAGTGTAAAATTTTAAAAGCTCTACTATGTACCCATACATCAGCAACTTCCACTGACAATGCTTCCAAAGTAGATCTTCATCCTTCCATTTCTCTGAAGGCTGCTGTTGCAAGTCACCATTGCCTTTTGTGTTGGAGACTTTAACAATCTTCTAGCTCCCTCCATGGCTTTTCTTTTAGCTTCTGACAGTCTGTTCTATACATAGTGTCAGGTTGTGTCTTCAAAACGTAAAACCAGGTCATGCCACTGTCATTTTGAAAACCTGCCACTGGCATTCTATTTACTTCTACATGACTTATCTGTCCCTCACTAAGAGACTGTAAACTTGATGAAAACAAAGACCTTTTCCATCTTATTTTCTGCTGTCTCTCTAGTTACTAGAGCACATGGCAGGTGTACAGCATTTATTCATTGAGAGAATGAATGAATGGATGAACAAGTGAGTTCTCCAGGCCCTAGCCACTCTGCTTGCAATGCTGCTTTTCATCATGAGCAACCAGAGGAGACAGAACTAGTGTTGATATCTCCTGTGCACTGATCAATGCCAGATCCATGCACTGCAATTGGTATAACTATGAAAACCATCAAGTACCACTTTACCTAACTACATTTTTAATGTGTGATGTTGCATTGGCCATTCATTTTTAGGTTTCAGGTTCCTCTCCCAGGGCAAACATTTCAGGTACATGTCCCTACCAAAGCCTACTCTTCAAAATAACTGTGAGCATTATTGAGCCACAAGTTAGAAAGGCATTCTCCAAATTTAACTCCCAATTTCACTATGTATTGCTCAATTAAATATCCAACAATACATAAAAATGTATAAAGTACAATCAAGCGTCCAAGAAATATATATAAATAGCTCAACATTAGAAGATATATTAAAGCAATTCAAAACACCAAAAGATTAAGAGAAAACTATACACTCATCTTACTAAGTGCAGAAATGATTGAATAAAATTCTGTACTTACTCAAGACAAACATTTTAGAAACCTAGAAATAGAAAAAGAATTCTTTAACAGGTAAATGTATCAAATACTCAGAATAAATGTCACAATTTATAGTGACATGTTAGAAATATTACCTGTAAAATCAAGATTAGGAAAGAGGTCCCCCATTACCATTTCTATTCAACAGAATACTAGAAATCCTCATCAGAGAAGTCAGGTAACAAAAAAGAATTAAATGCAAAAATAATTGAATTAAAAGTAATCCAAAATTTATAGCATTTACAATATGATTAGCTGCAAAAAATGTAAAAAGACCGCTAGACATATTGACAGAATTCAAACAGAGATTTCAGCAATTTTTCTGGATGTAGGAATAAAAATAATTTATTTCTATACATCAATAATTCATTAATTTAAAATGTAACTTTAATTTAAAATGTAACTTTAAATATCATAACACAATGGAAGAGGCATCATGAAAGATGGATATAACTTTTCTATACAGACAACTATAAAATTTTATGAAAGGGCTTTTTTTCTTGGTTGTTTTGAGACAAGGTCTCATTGTGTAGTTCAGGCTGGCCTCAAACTCAGTGATCCTCCTGCCTCACCCTTCTAAGTGCTGAGATTACAGATGTGCACGACCGTGTCTGGCCTTTATGGCAGTGCTCAAGGCTCACTGATAGAAAGCTTCATTGTTACCGAGATATTCCTTACCTCCAAGTTAATTTATAAATTCAGCACAATTCCAAACAAAATCAAATTAAACCAGACCTAAATATTCTGACCAGAACATTTTCCTGAGATTTTGAACAGAATATTCAAAACTCTCCCTGGCTAGATTTTTTTTTCCCTCTGCTAAGTGGACTGTTTGAGCAGGAAAAGGAGTTACAGGTCAGGCTAGCAGGCTCTCTTCGCCTCCTTGAAAAGTATGGGGGCAGGTGGACCCCATCCACCATCTATCTGGGGCTCCTCTTGCCAGACTGCAAAAGCTCAGAATCTTATGGGGAATATTTTAATATGACAGTTCTGAAAAGCACAAATACCACCTTTCATAGTTTTTGGCTATACTTTTTTTTAGGGGGGCAAGTTTTCTGCCACTGTCCTACCACTCTTTTAAAAGGTTTTTTCTTAGTAAATAGGGAAGATCTTTTACAACAGGGAAAGCGACCAAATGTTGGAGGAAGGAGGAAGGATGGCAAGGCTGTTGGGTGAAAAAGAATTAGAACTTAATACGTACAGGTATCAACTCCCCTTGAGGAATGAAGGTATCATGCACTGCAAACATGCTAATGAAAGGTAAAAAAGATGTGGGTAGGGCAGAGCAAGTGGGGGAGATGCTGGCTCTGGTTTGGTAAGATTTATAGGAAAGCTCTGCGAGTGTCAGGCAGGGTCTAATTAGCCTCCCTAGCATCTCCAGGATGCACTGGGGCTCTTTTGAAAGCTCCTCTCACACAGCTGAGCCTGACTTGCACGTTCATGGCTGCTTAACTGCCAGTTCCGGCCTTGCTTCAGCATCCGTGTATGCCCTGAACACTGGAAGTCATTCTCTCCTGTCAAGGAGAGTTTGTTTACTCTATTAGCAAAACACTGCTGAGTGCTGCCTCTGGGCACATCCATGTGCCAGATGCCTTGCTTAGGAATCCTGCTGGAGGAGAGGTTGGAAAGCCTTGCCACAGGAGGACATCACAGACCTCCTAGCAGTGAAGGGCTATAATGAGAAAATGCCTTAAAAGGCTACACAGAACTGTTCAAAAATTATTCTAGGACCTGTCATGTTTTTCAAATTTGCATAGATATGTTTATAAGCTCAGGACTTGGCTGACAGCCAAGTCACACTCCACCATAGTTATACTCATTTGCTACATTTGGTTTAGTTCATTATACCTTTTATTCCAGCCTTATAAATAAACTGCAGAATATATTAGAGGATTTGAAAGATGCTGAGATGCTTTCCTCTCCAATATTTCCCACTCTCACATCACTGCCCAAGTTCATCCATCTAACCACTCACTGACTTAAGAAATGCCTATCCAAGTTCTCTGGGTAGCAAAATAAAGCATACAATTCCCACCTTAAGTGGAAGTTAGGCTGAAGTGAGAAAGTAATATTCACAAAACAGTGTATGGTATATAATAAAGATTTTTACAATACAGCAATATTTGCAATTTCAGTAAAACCAGGGTTAAGTCAAAGTTATCATAAAACATACACAATGTTACCAGTGCAGGTGTTTAGAAAGGGGAATGCCTCTGATGCAGAATTTGAAGAAGGATTATTCAGACAATAGAGAATGGAAATGGGACATCTCCAAATAAGAAAAAGTGACAGCAATGACAATTGTAAACACATGGAGCTGTTTGATAAAGAGGGAGGATTTCATTTGCTGGAACACAATGTGTGGAAGGGAAGCTTGGAAAGTATGCAGGTGTCAGATTTTCAAAGTCAATAAACAACAAGATAAGGAGTTTCAGCTATAAACAACAGCTAGCCACTGAATTTATGTATTTTTCACTTTAAAAAAATATTAAGGTATGATTCCACAAAAAGCAATGCACAGATCTTCAGTGTCCAATAAATTGTGAGAAATATCTGTGCCTATATAACTCCAATCAAGACAGAACATTTCAATCACCCTATAAAAATTCTCTCTTACTTAAATCTACTCTTCCATCCTCCAGTGGAAACCAATATGCTGGATTTCATTCCCGCTGATCAGTGTTTTGTTCTTAAACTTCATAAAAATGTAATCATAGTGGCACATGCCTGTAATTCCAGTGCTAAGGAGACTGAGGCAGGAGGATCACCATGAGTTTGAGGCCAGCCTGGGCTCTACAGGTGAATTCAAGGTCAGTCTATACTACATAGTGAGACCCTGCCTCAAAAGTAAATAAGTAAAATGTAATCATATAATGTGTACTGTTTTGTGTTTGGCTACTTCCATTCAATATGCTTTTGGGTTTCATGTTCTCAAATATTTTAAATAGGGAAATAATATCACGTTTGTACTTTGAATGATTAATCTGTCCCTAATGTGTGGAAGCTTCTGGAAATATGGAAATAATTTCAATAACATATTTTAGGGAATCAAGATTTGTAGAATGTACAAGGGAACTGGGTTCACTTGCTACTTGAGTGGGATTAGCAGCTAGTTGATTGGTCCTGAGAAAGCCTTAGATAAGCACAAAGAATAAGGGGCAGAAAAAATACAAATGGGCACTGCTTGGTGAGGTGGGCAGAAGGAAGATAAAAAAAGATTTCAAAAAGAAAACTTTCTGGGCTGGTGAGATGGCTCAGTAGTCTAAAGCACCTACTTAGAACAAGCTTGGCAAAGCACAGG
>NDGM011112388.1:0-19508 GCA_002564305.1 Octomys mimax
CCAATTTGGTTTGAAACTGTCTCATTGCTATTTGTTTCTCAATAAAATTATGGAAAAAAAATGCTCAGTAGATGTTCATCACTAATCATACACAATTTTAACACTAGGTACTAGATAGTAAATTTCAGCCATTAGTTACTACACTATAAGCCTTGGAGTTAATTAGTACCTCTTTTGGCCCAAACAAAGGGGGCACAAGCCCCCTTGCAGGTCCCTAAGAGCCCTTTGGTAAACCACCCCTTTATTTGTCACATATGAAACACGTGTACGAGATCTTCCTGTTGAGCAGCATCTCTGCAGATCAAGGGCTGGTGCGGACCTCAGCGGCCACACCATGAGGGGAACAGGCTTGCAAGAAGCCAGGTCTTCCAGCGTGCTGTGTTGGTTTCCCCAGCCACCTTTGAGCTTCCAGGCAGGAGCGCGGAGCCCCTGGTCCTCCCAGCACTGTGATAACTCACGTTATTGGACAAACAAGAGCTGCACTTCTATTGGACTCCCAATCCGAAGCCTGTGCTGTGAATTTAGGAAGACGGTGCAGGTGGATCGAAGCTGCTGTGCCCTTGACTTCCAGGCTGCAGCTCACATCAGGTAACTGAATTCCTGCCAGAAGCTGCAGGCTCCTGGGCCGCTGGGCCAAACGAGCCCGGGTTACTGAGCCCAGCCCGTACTGTGCTGGACTGCTGCAGAGCACCCCACAGTACACCCACGCTGTGGGGCCGCCCTGCTGCTGGGACTTCTTCGAAGCCAGCAGACACCCAGCTGTGTTTCTGCCTACTTTCCTCCCGAGTCGTCTGCACAGCAGGTATTCACCTGTGTGTTCCCCAGTGGAGGTATGAAGTTCCTGAGTGTGTCTCCAAGTGGGATGAGGGTTTGAAGGCAGAGGAAGTCATTTCTAAGAAAAATGAAATTGGACAACACTGAATTTGATTCGTCCCAGTGTAGACTTTGTTCTTGATGAGGTGGCTATAGCTGAAAGAAAAATAAAAACCAAAATGAAACAGAATTCAATAAATTTAAACAAAGAAAAGAATTAAAAAGTCCCAACAGAGTTCTATTCCTATAAGGACATTCTTCCTTCACTGAAGATTTGCATTTTTCAGAGGATGACAAGGAGGCCAGCTCCACTGTGTCCCTGTTGTGTGGGCAACGAGCCTAGCTGGTCATATGCCGAGCTGGCCAAGGAGCCCCAAGTGTGTTTCGGGGCACCCGACTCCCCAGGCCACAAGCCTGGGTCTGGAACCACGGTTCCACCCAGACAGCAAGTCTTTCTAAACAGGACCTAATGATGTCCTCTTGCACCAGCCAGGCCTGTGGGAGACCAGAGCGAGCCATGACCTGCAGGAAGCCGGCACAAAAGCTGGCAGAGTTGGCGCCACATGCCATGCAGAAGGGACGAGCCAGGACCGCTTCCTAAATGCTGCCGTTTTCAACATTGAATGGAGCAGAGGGGGTCAAACAAGCTTTCCAGTCACCAGCTCAGCCTTGACCCAGCCCAGACACTTGCCTTCTTCCCCCATTCCTGTGCCTCACCCATCCCAGCCTGACAGCTCCCAAGTACTGTCACTGTCGCAGGAGTCCTCACACCTCAGGTTCTGCCATCTGGTCTCCACCCCTGGAGGCTGTTGCTCTCCTGCAAGAGCAGGGGCTCCTTGATGCAAGGCTCCTGGTGCACAGCAGGCAGCAGATACTTGCTAGGCTAGCTTGGGGGACTCAGGATGGGTGGAGAATGGTCTGCCTCTCCTCGGCCAGCTCTCCTCCAGGCCTGGGAGAGGAGTTATGTCCAGAGGGGAGCTCTTCCTCCCAGGCCTCAGTGCATTCCTCTGCACCCTTCCCAGGACCTCTCTGAGGATGCAGGAGCTTCTGGGAAGAGGAAGACAGCCTCCCTTGCCTTGTGGGTGGAATCAGAGAGGCTTCTGGGAAGGCGGGGGAAGCTGAGGGCCTTTCAGATGCGC
The DNA here is from genome assembly GCA_002564305.1 of Octomys mimax. Lineage (NCBI taxonomy): Eukaryota > Metazoa > Chordata > Mammalia > Rodentia > Octodontidae > Octomys > Octomys mimax. Next base: position 1,953 of record NDGM011112388.1, read on the forward strand.
CTGCCCACCTTACCCACAATTGCAATAGCGGAGGAAGCGCCAAGCTTGGGCCTTAACCATTAATACCCCAGGAGGAATCTGCAGAGCACCCATGGCATAGCCCCAAGTTCAGGCCCCCTTAGGCTAAGAAACCATGCATCTCGGGAACACTGCAGACTCAGGTTCCCTGAATGCTGCTTCTCCAAGGGCTGCTGCCTTTGAGGGTTTTCCAGCATCAGTCAGAGGGTGCTGCAGCCTGGCTGCCCACAGAGAGACCCCCCCCCACCTGCAGGCAGGAACCCTGGAGTCCCGCCCTCTTTACTCTGCATGGGGTGGTGCTCCAGGTCCTGTTATTTCCTGGCTGGTCCCCGTGCCCTCAAGCACACAGCTCTGCCCTGTCAGGCCACAGCGCTCAGCAGATTCATCCCAGCCAACCCCATGGCTGCAGCCCCAGAGGTGTCCATCCCTGCTGTCCACGCTCTACTCGGTCAGAGGCAGGAGGGCATTGCCGAGTGGTGTCAGCTCACCGGCCCCTGTGCAACAGGCCGGGCTGCCCTGTGTGCATCCCTGAACCTCTGCAGAGAGCAGGCTGAGATGGCCATGGGCTCCAGCTCTGGCCTGAGGCATGAGGCTGTGGGAATCATTGGGCAGGCAGGAGTCTAGGCGACTGCTGTGGGCTTTTCCTTTAAAGACTTGTATTTGTGGACTGTTTGGGAAGGAGGTGCCAGCTTGCCTAAGCCCCACACAATCTGTAGGAGCACCAGGCCCCTCCTCTACTGTTGATCTGTCTCCTTTTAGTGGGTATTAAACAGCGGCACACTAGTAGGCCCTTGCTGACCTGTTCCTAGGGCCTCAGCTCGCCATCAGGCTCCATGTGCTGAACACTGAGGCCTTCGGAGGGTCAGTCCTCAGCAGGTTCTTATTTTCCACCCTGGGGACAGAAGGGATGTCCAGAGGAAGCCCCTTCCAGGGTCGTGGCTCTGTTTCTGAATTAGTAAAGGTAAAATATGATTCACTGACCCATGTTGAGCTATTTTCTCCAGCGTGGTCGTTAAGCTTTCTGCTAATTCTTATACTGTGGACATTGTATATATCTAAATTCTCATATAATAATGTTCTCATTCTTAGAACAAGTTCGCTTCTTTTGCTGTTTGTTAACTTTATTTTCAAGCAAAGCAGAAGTCACACAAGCTTTTAAAGACCCGGAGGTCAGCTGTTTCATTTCCAGTCTGAGCAGGATGGGCTGTCTCTTGGTCTCCTGTACCCGGGGCCCCTCCCAGCCTCCTTGGGGACAGGCTGCAGCCTGCCCTGCAGGGTCTGCTGGGACTTCTCCTCACTGAAGAGGTCACACCCACGTCTGCCTGGCAGAGCAGCGTGTTGAGGTGGGGGCTTGTCAGGTAGAGAAGCGGCACCCTGTGGAATGTCGCAGCAAACCCCCACTCCTGAGTGCCGTGCCCCCCATCTGCTCAGGGATGAGCTGGCTTCTCTCCCAGGTGTGCTGACTTACAACTCTGGGTGGCAGGGCATTTTCCCCAGATTGCCACCACCCCGGCATTGCCGCCACAGCCCCCCAGCCATTTCCAGAGCCCCGGGATGCCGCAGGCTGTGGGAGGCAGCAGTCTGGTCTGGTCGAGCCACCCTGCTGAGCTGAGGCAGACCAAGCCCCCTTTTCATGCTGTCCGTTTGCTACTTGATCCTAAGTAACGATCAACATTGGCCTGCGGGCAGGCTCAGCCAGGCACTGCGTGAAGACAGGCAGCTGGGGCGGTGGGCTTGACGCTTGCTTGCCCGGTTCCCCACAGCTGGACGGGGCTGGGTGGTAGCGAAGAGTCTTTCTTTGGTTCATCTCCTGCCCAGCTCCTGAGCCTTCCAGGCCTGGCTCTAAAATTCCTAACAAGAACCCGTGAACTGTGATGCCCAGTGGGGCCCCACAGGGCGTGGGTTTCCCCGCTCTGTGTTCAGTAAGAATCCTTTGGGTCAGTTTAACTGAAATTCTCACCCTGGATATTTCCCAGTGGCCACTTCCCTACTGCTGCATTTGGAGTGTTCCCCGCATCAGGACCTACTGCGACAGTCCTCGCTGTTGTTTGCATAATTTTTTCTTTAATGAGAAGCGCGTGGACAGAGACAGCAGTACTGAGACCGGTAGGGCGGTCAGCTGTGGGTCAGCTGTGGGTCACCTGGTTTACAGTGCCAGAGCACTGAGGACTTTCTGCCCATGAGTTTGTATGGGGTCCTCAGGGTCAGAGTGCATGGGCATGGTGGCATGCTGGAACCTGGGTTGTAGGAGAGAAGCCAACTTTCTGAAAGGACAGGTACCCTCCTGGGTGGCAGGTAGCCTACACCTGGTGCTGGCCCCTTCTATGCTGACTGCACAGGGGCTCAGCCAGGGGCATGGAGCCTGAGGTCCCCAGCCGGTTATGCAGGACATGCTCCATCGTCGTGAGGCTGGGAAGAAAGCCCGTCCTTTCCATACAGGGTATCAAAGCCTCTTGATGGCGAGGCGCTGCTGGAGACCACAACAGACAGGGTAGAGCAGGGCCTGGATTGTGTAGCCCCGTGGGGCCACGGCTAGGCAGCTGCGTGGACCCGGATGGGGTCGGCACTGGATGAGGTCAGCACTATGCAGTCACGTCCAGTGGCCTCAGGGGACTAGAGCCGCCTTCTCCCAGGGTCCTGGGAGCCACCATTTCAGTACAGTACTCCACAAGAGACGCTTCACAGTAAAACCCCAGGCCTGAGCGGGTGTGAATACTCTTTTAGGTCTCAGTATTTTAAAAGCACAAGGATGGAAGACCGCGGCCTCTGGGGTCTGCAATCCCAGAAAAGCAGCAGAGAGTCTGCGCAGACAGAGCAATGCTTCCCCTCGGGTCTGCCCCGCCGGCTCCTGGAGATGCTCTCTGTTCAGGGCGGCTTGCGCAGGAAGCCCCTGCGTTCTCTTTCTTCTTGGAAGCCTCAGAGCAGCTCCTGTCCCCAGAGAGGCCCCGCCTTGCTCTCAGGGTTGATCTCCCAACCATGTCCCGCTCGGCTCCTTCTTCCAGGACGAGCGGGCACCGGGCACAGAAGCTACGTGTGGTTTTCTGTCCTCCGCCCACAGGTTCCTGGGCTCCAGAACTGCAAGCCCTGGCTGCTGCCCACCTCTTCTTTGCCCCAAGTACTCTGAGTGTCTTACGCATTAGCCAGGGTGAGCCGCCCCCCAGGCTGAGAGGCCGCGACACCCACCACACGGCTGAATTCGGAACCCTGCAACAATCCTTCTCCTGGAAAAGCTGAGACAAATTTTCTTTGAAGGAAAAACAAAACAAAACAAAACAAACCTATCACTACTAAAAAAATTATTTTTGCAAAACACTTTCATGCCCAACTCGCCCACACTGGAACCCAGGTTTAGACCCTGCTGCTCCCACCTACAGGCCTCTGCTCACTGGAGAGGGTGGAGGGGGCGGAGGGGCCCAAGCATGGCTGAGGCTGTGCAGAGCAGAAGGGGAGGTGGATGAAGGAGAAGGAACACTTGTACTTGCAAAAGCGGTGGCCTAATCTGGCTGTTTATTTACACAAAATTTAACATGGAGTTCAGTTTCAATCCAGTTTCCAGCAGCTAGCGGTATCACTCAGATAATGCTTCAGGGACAAATGGCTTCACAAGATCAGGAAACGAGACACCCCCAACCCTGCCCAGCACCCCTAGCTGAAGCGGAAGCTTGTTGTTGAATGGCTTATACAACCCAGAAGGTCAAAAAGTCTGCACTTCGCTGCTGGGCAGAGTACCCTAGCCCACACAACTGTCCACCACACTGCAGGGTTTGGGCCAGCAAGGGGAATGGTGACACGGGACGTCAGATTGGAGTTCACCAGCAAGGTGGCACACAGAGCCGCACCTGCTCCTCGCACCCACGTCATTCCAGCTCGCGCTGCAGCCTCACACCATGGTCATGACCTTCAGGGCCGCTGGCTGGAACCTGCGGATCTTTTTCTTTAGAGCCTTGGAGGCCTTGATGCGGCACAGCCTAGGCACAGGAGGCAGAGAGGGTCTGGGGCCTGCTGGGGCTGCAGGGGGCCGCTGTAAGGCCACCTGAGGACAGGTCCGCTCTCCCTGGCCGCCCACCCCCTGGTCTGGCTCTGGGCTGCCGGCCCTGCCGTGGATGCCACTTTCTGAGTCGCCACTGCTGGACTCCTGGTCCCCGAAGCGATTGGTGGTGTGGTCGCTGGCCTCTTCCTCGCTGGTCTCGGCAATCGTGGAGTGGAAGAGCGAAGCACACTCAGCTGAGTGCTCGGAAAGGTCAGAGAGGTGGGACTCACTCCCGGTGTCCTGATGGTTCAGGGCACGTCTGTCCTGGGCCAGAGGGCCGCCTGTGCTCCTCGCTGCAGGTCTAGAGGGCTCAGCACAGCTGACAGGGCAGGGCTTGCCTGAGATCTCCACACTGGACTTCCAGGGGCGCTGCCTCCTCCCGGCCGCTGGGCTGAGGGGGCCCACAGCACCAGGAAACAGGGCCTGGGATGACACCTGGTAGCTCTGCCGCTGGGCCACCATCAGAGGGATGAGGAAGGGTGTGGGGTAAAGAGTGGACTCTGAGCAGGCCCGGCCGGGGGCCTCTCCAGCCAGTGAAGGCCTCCTCTGCAGCCCTCGCCCTTGGGGCCTGTGCCACAGGTCCCATTCTGGGGGCAGTTGGGGTGCTGCATAGACACCTTGGTGTCTCTCAGGGAGGGGCAACTGCTGCCTCCCAGGCCTGGGTGTCTTGTCACTGGCCTTCCTCCTGATCTTCATGGCCTTGGTCTTGGGGGGTGCTGTCCTCAGCCTAGACAGGGGGACTTCACAGGCAGCACAGGGCGGATAGACAGAGGACCTAAGGACCTGTGGGGGGCTCTCACGGCCCAGCCTCCTGGGGGGAACCAGGCTGTAGTGGTTATGGGGCTGCTGGGCCTGGGTGCACGGAGAAGGGCCCACAGCAGCCTCACCATGGACATAGGAATTCCAGGGTCCATACCCCTCCTCTGGGGGGGTGTTGGAGGCAGGGGTGACCATGAGGGGTGTGGGTCCCTGCTGCCTGAGACCATCCCCCTGGGCAGCCTGGCTTGAAGCCATCACTCCTGAGCTTCCTCTCCGGGGGGCACCTGCCACCTTCTCGGGCTGGCCTCCACTGCCCGGCTCCTGAGGGAAGGGAGCTGTCTCCTGCCTTGGGGGACCCTGTTCTTCCAAGTCGACCCTTGGGGAGTCCCCCAGGCCCCGCAAACGCAGCAGCCTGTCAATGTAGGCTCTAGCTTGGCCCACTTCACAGACTGGCACTGCCAGGGGTGACCTCTGTTCCCTAGGGGCCAACAGCAACTTCCTGGGGGTTGAATGGCTGATGGGCCAAGGGCTCTCCTTGGCCAGGGTGAACAGCGGGCTCTGTAGGGCCACTGCGTGCAAGGGGCTGGGGTATGGGTACACTTCGCGGCCACCCCTGGACACGAGGTCATGCTGGTAGGTGGAGTCCAGTAGACGGCCTGGGGTATCTATCCCCTGGGACAGGGGGGAGGTGGGTGTGGCATCTGCAGGTCTGCTCTGGAGCCTCTTGTCCATGGGGAGGATCCTCTCAAGGTCACCTGGGAAGGAAAACAAGCACCTCAGCAAGGAAAGAATCCACATGCGCCAGCTCCTCCCCTGCGCATGAGTGTGAAGCGCAGGAGAAGGGGACAGCAGATCAGCCATCACTGCAGCCTGGGGCCACCTCCGGGCTGCAGCGGTTGAGCATGGGCACCTCAGCAGGAGCAGGAAGACGAGCCAGCTAGGTGTTGCACTGCACCTAGCCAGAGGCTGCTCACAGGTACAGCTGTGGGCCCACCAGGTTCCAGGCAGAGGTCAAGACAAAAGCCTGCTGTAGTCCTCAGGGGTCTGAGAGCCAACCCTGGGGACTGTCCCTGAGAGGCAGAGGTTCCCACTATGCCTGCCCTTCTGTTATAGTGCAAGGAGAGCAGAATGGTCTCCTAAGGAGCAGGAAGCTGAGGGGGAACTGGCTCCATCCCCACGGGCCACCCCGCTACAGCTGTGGGCTGATGGAGGCGTGCAGAGAGACATTAAAACCAGCCACTCTCTATATTAAATGATAAGAAAACTCCGCCACCTGTCTGTTTGCACAGGAGCGGGCATCTGGCTTTCTGTCTGCAGATGGTTCCATGTGGGGAGCATGGTTGGATGGCTGCCCTCGGGTACCCCCTCCGCACCTCCTACCTCTCTCTCACCTGTGGACACTGGTCTGGGCCGGAACACGCCCTGGGGCTGGCCGGAGCCTGCCTCACTGTCCAGGCACCTGCTGCCCTCCTCGGCAGGCTGGGGTCTCCAGGCTGGCACGGTGCTCTCATCCGCAGACCTGGGCCGCCAGTCGCCCATGCTGGGCCTGGACTTGGAGGAATGGGAGGCAGGCAGCAGGTGGCTCAGGGGTGGGGAGAGGTGGTCACTGCACACAGAGGCACAGGAGGTGGACAGAGAGCAGGAGCCGGCATCACTCAGCTCGTAGAATCCTAGAGAACAGACAGGCAGGTGGTGCGTGCTCTGGGGACACTGCCCTGAGACCTGAGGGCCTCTTTGTGCCTCTGCCTGTCCCGGCCCAGGAGTGGTGAGGAGGACCCTGAGATCCAGCCCCTGGTGGGGTTCCAGGTGGCTCCCTGCATCTACATGGTCCTGGGGTTCAGAACCCCTGTGACTTGCACCGCAGCCAGTTCTAGGCTGTGTCCCGCAGCCAGGGAAAGGTGAAGCCTCTCCTCTGGTCGTGGCCCCTGCAACAGCCTCAGGCATCTTCTTCCCTCTGCTTGTCCTTCCTGTTACAGGAAGGGGGAGCCCCACCCGTACCCCACCATGCCCACACGTACTACTCCCATGGGAAAGCAGGGGGAGCAGCAGACTTCCCTGGAGACCTGGGCCATACAAGGCTACCATGGACTGCCTCTGTCAGTGATCACAGGGGCTTGTGTGTCCAAGGGTCGGGTGGGGAAGGTCAGGTGCAAAGCAAAGATGACGAGGGTCACACATGTCAGTGATGACTGCGGCCTTCAAGCAGAGCGAGGGAGGGAGGGGCATGCTTATCAGCCTTTCATAAACCCATGGGCTTAAACACAGCTATGTTCTGTGGCCTGCAGAGTGGTCGGCCCCACCCTTCAAGAAATGCAGACAGAACAGACTAGCTGTGCCAGCCTGCGCATGCACCCTGGGGACAGATGTGCTTCTGCAGATGCTGAACCATGGTGGTACCTGAACTGGGCCTGCTGTCGCTGTCTGGGCCCTCTCCTGATGCCCTGCACATGCCCAGCTGCAGCTCACTTATCTGCAGGTCCAGCTGGTCCAGGTGGGTCTTGAGGCCGGCATCCTGCCGCCGTAACCAGGACTGAGGAGGCAAGAAAGAGAAATGAAACCAATGGCAGCGCAGAAATGGAGCTCAAGGTCCCCTGGGATAGAAGACAGGAAGACACACTAGGTGACCCAAAGGCACCCTAGGTGACCCAGGTGCCCAGGGGAAGCGCAGCTTTAGCTGGGAGTGCACCTCCCTTAGGCTGATGTGCCACACTGGTGCCTCCTGGCACAGAAGGAAACACAGCCTTCTTTTCTTTTTCTCCAATGCAAACTTAGCCATTTCCCAGGAGACACTGCTTTATCAGGGCGCAGAATATGAGTTTGCACAATTGCACAGTCAAAAGGAGAATGTAGTCAAAAGCAGAATGTGATGCTTGCGGCAGGCACTGCCAGGAATGCTTGCATCCTGCTTCACCCTGAGAGAACTCTTTCTCTCAGCCCTAGGTGAGGATTTCCATGGTGTCACTGTGTCCTTCACAGCAGAGCTTGGTTGGCAGCCCCTGGGCAGGGTGAGTCCTTTGCCCTCTAAGTGGTGGAAAGTTTTCAGGAAAAAGCAAAGCCATTTCTGTGTCTGGACTCTCCTCTCCCATCCAGAGTAACTTTAATATTTTCCCTTTGTGGGTATGAAAGGCAAAGGCTTGGCTCCTGAGCCATAGCCCCAGCCCTTGAGCAATTTCCTGAACGGCCACAGGCTTTGGAGAAGCTGCTGGGAAGGGCTTTCTCAGATAGCATCAGGGACTGCACCTTGCAGGGCATCACAGTGAGTGATCCTGAAACCCATCACAGGTCTCCTTGTGGACAAGACCCCTCCCAGGCCTGCCCTGGGCCACGTATTCTCTAGGGATGGGAGTCCCAACTCTAAAGGGGTAATTATGAGGTCCAGCCACATAAGCTTGTGTGTGTATCATCTACCTATCATGAACAGCATGATCCGCACACATATCCTTTATATATATGTACATCTATATACACGTGTCCCTCTGTTCACAAGCTTAATTTGTTCTGTGATTCTGAAAAAGATGACCAGTAGAGATGGCTGTAGTCATGTTCCTCACCCAATGCAGAGTTCACAAATAAAAATAAAACTTTGCTACACACTTCTGTTTACAAACCAAGTTGCTCACAAGCAACAGCGTTCATGACCCCGAGGCAGCCCTGTATATGTCTAAAAGTAGCGCTGAGTTTTTGGTGAACGCTGGTTTTGTTCTTCCATTTATATGGCTGCTGCGAGTGTTCCAGATCCACGCTCTGCAGTCCTTGTTCCCATTAATGAGCTTAAGGAGGATACTTAAGGAGGATACTTAGTGATGGCATTATTCAGTTCATGCCACCCAAGACAATGATGACGTTTCCAGTGGGGAGTCACTACCGTAATCTCGTAATACAGGAAGCATCACAAGATAGAAGTGAGTGGTCACTTCCTACGCGTGGGATAGTATCTTCCACACGGTTCTCGTTGAACACCCGAGGTACGTGGATTGGACCTGCTTTGGCCGGCACACAGCCCAACGCCTCAGCTTCTGTGGGAGTGAGGGGCCCTGCAACAAGCTGGAGGCCTGCATGGTGCCAGAGTATCAAAGCCTGGGTGGCAGGGGAAACACGCACGAAGCAGAACCAGCCTGAGCCAAGCAAACTTCACTCTCACGCTCCCATGTCTCCCTTGCACACCTTCACAGTTCCACGCTCAACCAAAGAAGCCTGGCTCTCACAGAAAGGCGCTCAGCCGGCCAACCACGCATGCAAAACAAAAGCAGGAGCAAAAGCAATTCTGAAATTTACCAACAGGCCAGTCTCTGTACTTCTCTGCGAATGATTTTTTCCTGCTGGCACACAACACTGAGACACAGAGAAGGCGCGGTTCTTTCATTACATCTCTGTGCAGTGCTAAGCCCACCTGCTGCCGTCTCCACACATCATGCCCTTCCCTTTCTGCAGGGTGTTCAGCTGCCTCCTTTCCTCCCCTGTACTAGCCCCCTTCAAGCCCTACCAGTGCTAGTGTTGGGCTTCAGTGCTCTGTGATTAACATTTGCTCGACCAGCCGCAGGGCTGGTTTCTGATTAACCATGAGCTCAAGGGCCCCAAGTTCTCGCAGCTGCTCCACCACATCCTCAGCCCCTGCCTGTCTGCAGCTCCACTGCTCAAGGCTGGCACCATCCTCCCGATCCTTCCCCTCAGCATTTCCATCACCAGCAGTAAGCCAGGCGTGGAGCCCAGCTCCTGTAGGCCTCCTAAAGTTTCCCCAGAGGGACTCTGGGGTACCTCCACTCTGCCTCCCACTGCCAGCCTCAGCCCACTTCAGGGCACAGGTTCTCACTGGGTGTAGCTGAGGGATCCCAGGGCAGGGCCTGGTGTATGGAAGCACTCACCAAGGTCCCCGTGGTGCAATTGCCTGGTTCCTTGCAGATCCTGGGCTCAGGCCCTGGGATGCTTTGGGCAAGACTGGAACCCTGCACGCCAGCCAGCTTCCCAGGATGGGAAGTCTGAGAACTTCTGTGCTTGGGGGTAGGCACAGATGGCCAGCATTTGGGTGACCCCTTCCTCTGAAAGGCTTCCCTTCCAGGGACATCTGATTTGCATATACTTTGCTTCCTCAACTGACAATTCTGAACTGCAACCATGCAAAGCTTTATGGCACTTTCACAGGACAAAAATTAAAAGTGCCTTAAAGTTCAGGATATACAGATAGCATCTAAAACACTTCCTTCTTTTCCTTGAAAGCTAAGAATGCACAAAGGAAACATTGTATGCATGAATGACTTAGCTCTGTAGGAGGCATCATTACACCAAAGTTAACAGGGAAGAGGCTGGTGTTCTTCAGTTGGACCCTTGGGTGACAAGCTCCCCTAACCTCAGAGAAAACCTGCTCGGGGCCTGTGGATGCCTGAGCCTTGCTCCTGAGCCTGAACTCGCTCTTAACCTGCTTTCCTCTGAACTCAGTGTGTCTGTAAAGCCAGCACAGCCGGCCAAGGATACTGCTGGGTGCTGTGCTCACAGCTGTGGAGTGAGCATGTGGTTTTCTCCTGCAAGGCTCACTGCTGGGTCCGCCCGCCCATGTGAAGAGGCACTGCTGCCAGCTGCCCCTTTTCAGAGCAAGTCCCAGCCAGCCCAGCCAAGGACTGGGAGGTTCCCCAGGCTAAGACTTCACTCATCCCCTGTTCCCTCTTGCTGCCCACCCAAAGGCCCCTCTTCATACACCCAGCAGCAGCTGCTGGTGGAAGATGCAGCTTTCAGGCCACTCTCAGGCAGGGTAGGGGACCCCAGGAGTCGGTGACGTCCGTCTCCTGCCCTGCACAGGAGCTGGACTGCACAGCCGCCTCTGGCTGCAGCTGGCCAGACTGCGCCTAACTGCTGGGCTAGGGAACACAGGATTTCTTTGGTGTAGAAATCATCTCTGCTGTTGCCAGCAGTCAAAGCCAGTGACTTATTTCTTCTGCAAATCCCTACAGAGCACCTACTGCTGCACTCCCTCTGCCTGCTGACACTGGGACTGGAAGGGTGTGGCCCACATGACCAGCAGGCTCTTCTCCACAGGACAGTTAAATCCCGGGGGGGATGTGTCCCTGTGGGACAAAGCTGCAGAGGACTCCCTAAGTGCTCTTCCAGTCTTCACACCTGCTGGAGGATGCAGCCTGGAAAGTGGGGAGGCCAGCACTGGGGCCACCCGTGACTGCTGAGGCTGGGCCAGACCAAGGCCTCTGGATGGCTTTCTTCATTACAGGCCTTGTGTCATGGCTAAGTTCTCCCCAGCATGAAAAATGGCAGTGTGAAGCGCTGGCTGATGTCACACGAATTCAATCATTTTTCTCTTTTGATCACATTTAATCCTCTGCAAGAGCAAAGCTTCAAGACAAAGTCTGCTACTCCTTCTCAGCCCACACTTAAAAGTTTTTTTTTTTTTTTTAACAAAAACCTGTTTGATCTCTCCCGAAAGGTGACTGTAGTGTAATTAGAGGCTGGGTGCAGTGTACTGCCGCAGCTGAGTTAGGCACCAGCCACGTCCTGACCCCTCCACGGAGCCCTTCACAAGTGGTGCCCGCCGGCGGGCTGCATGCGCCCCGCTGAGACCCGCGGAAGCGCGGCGGGGCTGGCGGCAGACCGCTGCGCAGCCCGGCCGGGGCAGGTTGGGCGGGAGCCTCGCGGGCTAGCCCTCGCTCTCCAGCCTGGCTCAGGTCCCACAGGCCTGCCGCCCCGGGGCCACCTTGCTCAGGCGGGCTGGGAGGCTTCTCCGCAATCCGGGAGGAAAGAGGGGTCGGTCGGAGGCGTCTCCAGACCGTGAGCTCCCGGTTCTTGAGCCTGAAGTATTTGCCCAGGTGAGGCCCTGCTGAGCTAAGCTGACCGGAATGCTCGCGGCCGGCCGCTGGAGACTTACTGCATACACTTGTTAATGATGCGGCTTTTCACAGGACAGATGGGAATTCCTAATGTAAAAGAAACTGCGCTGGTAACAGGCCACTCCAGGAGCGTCTGTAGCTTTCTGGTTTTCTTTTAGAAACGCTGCAGTACTGAAAAGAACTCTTTTGAGCTGTTCCCAGAAAGGAACAAGAAATCGTACGCGGCAGAAACAGCCAGTTGAGTAATCAGCCGAGTGCATTTTCAATGCAGCGGAAAGGGGACTGGAGCTGGAGAGCAGAGAAAGTGCAGACCGCGCGTTCGGGCCCCTCTGCCTGGGGCAGCAGGTTGTAGGCCGCACCGGAGTGGAAGAACTCGCCCTATACTCCCTTCCCTGAATGTTTTCTTATAGAGGCGCGACCGCGGCAGCGGCTGGCCGAGCGCGGGTCCAGATGCGCTCCAAAGGCAGACCTGCGCTCCTTGCCCCAGCGTGGTCTCCGGCTCTCCGGGTGGGTTCTGGAGTCAGGCGGCGAGCGGATTCCAGCCAGGGGAAATCGATCTGCACTGCAGGGTCTCAGCCAGAAACCAGAGCTGCCCCTAGCCCGCCGATGCTCCGGACACAAACCTTTCGCGTGGGCTGCTCTGCAGTAAGGCTCCCGACCCTCGTGCGCCCCCACACACCTGCGCGCGCCCGCCCCTTCGCGTCCCCGGCCCGCGCTCACCAGCTGCTCCCGCAGCGCGGTCAGCGTAGCCTCCAGCCGGCCCTCGCCGCCCCGGGGTCCCGCGGGTCCGACCGCGGACTGCAGCGCCAGGGCGCCCCGCACGCGCCGCTCCTGCGTGGCGCGCAGCCCCTCCAGCTCGTGCAGCCCGGCCAGCGCCGCGCGCAGCCTCGCGCCCCCCCTGCGGCGGTCCCAGCCCGCGGGCCCGGGGGGTCCGCCCGGCGCCCACATCCGTCCGCAGCCGCCGCTCCCGCTGCCCTTCCCCGCCTCGGGCCCGCAGGCCGCCTAGGTGGGGAGGGACCTGGGCCGCCAGGAGGCGGCGTCTGCGCGTCCTGAGGTCAGGGAGGCCGCCCCCGGCCCGCCCTCGCCCTCCAGCTGCTGGGCCTGGCCCGCGGTGGGAGCGGACTTCAGCGGGAGGTGGGCGCAAGGGCGACAAGGTACAGAGGGCTCTGCGGGCTTTGGAATCATTCTAGAGTCACATTTTGAGAACCGTGTTGCCATTGGAAACTCGGAAATAAAAACCGTTTACCCTCGTTTCCTACTGGATGCCGCGCCTGGAAAACAAAAGGCCTGCTTTTGTAATCTTCTGGAAGAATAGCTCTGTTAGGCTGCGAGTTAGGAGCAGAGCAGCTCACCCTCTGCAAAGCACCTCTCTAGCTTCCCGTGAACGCCCGAAGCTGTGCGCGCTCACACCAGTTTCTAAGAGTATTTCCTCTGCCTCAAGGAAGGCCTCTTACACCTGAGCTGTCACCTCCACTTGCTTGGTTGCTCCATCCGGGAGGAGACACTCATTTGCCCACGGCGGGCCCTCACTCGTGGAATCTCGTGGTGCGGTTTCACACACTTCCTCAGGGTCGGTTATCTCACTCACAGCGTGCCCTCTCCAGCTCCTGCCCCTCTCCACGCTTCATAACTCGGTTACTTTTCACGACTGAGTGCATCCCGCACACGGCCCAGCACCATTTCTTTGTCCAGTTGTCCACTGCGACATCGGGGTGTGTCCCACCCCTGCTTTGATGAAGAATGCTGCGAGAGCATTTCTGAGCACGCTGTTACACTTGGACATCTACGTGAGCGTGGAATTGGTGGACGGCAAGTAGCCACTTTGCCTAACTCTCTGGAGAACTGCCTGCGGGCTTTCCAGAGTGGTAGCTCCTCTAATGCCTGCCTATTGGGCCTAGGTCTTTCCACAGTTCTGCCAACAGCGGCCTCTGGCTACCTGTGACCCGCGTTTCCTTCAGAGTTGGAGGTGTCCACTATCTTTTCAGGGGCTGAGTGTCGTCTGGGGAAGGGTCTGTTTCGAGCCCATGCCTGTGTTGGAGCTGGGTGATCGTTTTCCTATCGAGGCGTGAGTTACCCTTCTGCACCCACCCTTCCAGATGTGCCCTTCCCTTCTCAGATGCACAGTCTGTGCAGGCTGGTCGCCACTCTCGGTTACCCTTTCATTTCCTGGCAACAAAAAGCATTTTCTGTATCAGCAAAGCCCAGATTGCCTATTGATTCTTTTGTGCCTTATGCTTCTTGTGTCATATCTAGGACCACAGTTTACACCTCTGTGTTCTCCTAAGAGTTTTGAGTTTTAGTGCTTCACTTCCTTCACCCACTGAGTTAACGCTTGGACCTCCTGTGAGCCAGAGGCCTGACTCCATTTTTTAGTGCATGGATTGTCACCAGCTCTGGAATGGCTTGTAGGGAAGAAGATGCTCTCCCTTGCCGAAATGCTCAATTCCACCCCATTGGTATGCATGTTTGTATTCTAATGCCATGCTGTTTTGATCACTGTAACTTTGTAGTAAGTTTTGAAGTCAGGCAGTGTGAGCCTTTCAACTGTTTTCTTTCTTTATAGGATTGCATTGGCTGGTCTGTGGCCTTTACATTGACAACAAGAATTTTAGGATAAGCTTATGAATTTCTGCAAAATAAAAGACATCTGGGGTTTTGATGAGGCATGAATGTACTGACTTTGTAGATCAGTTGGAAATAGTGCTACGTGAAGGCTCAGTCTTCAGGACCACAAACATGTGATAAGTTTTCTGGGTCTTCTTCAACGGTGTATTGTAGTGTTTGCCATGCAAGACTTGCATTTGTGCTCAATTGATTTCTATGAGTCTCCTTCTTGGTGCAGTTGTATGTGGAATTGTTTTCTAATTTCAGAATGTCCACTGCTTACATATAGAAGTCTGCAGTTGCTTACTAATCCCTACTAACTACTGTGTGCCTCTGTGGTTAGTTCTAATAGCCTTTATCTTCCATTTATTTGCTTTTCTATCCATAGCCCAGTTCACCTTACAAAGACAGATGGTCTTCCCTTTTCCTTTCTTATCTGGGTGCCTTTTATTTCTTTTTCCTTTTACTGTGGCTATGACATCTAAGTCAGAGTTGAGGAGAGGCTGCAAGGGATAGCCATAGTTTGCTTCTGACCAGAGGGATGGCACCCCACCTTTCTGAAGGGAGTAGGATGTTTGTGCTTTGGGGTAGGAAGGCTCATAGCCCTGGCAACACAGATGGAGCCAGCCTCCAGCCTCTCTCCATGTGCCACCTTTGTCTTTTGTGGCAGGCCAGGGGTGCTCTGGTTGGGGCCACAAATGCTATCTTTTCTGTGTGGTTGGTGAGCTGTGCTGTTCTTGTGGATGTCTTGTTATGTCTTTATGTGGAGTGTGGGTGTTCAGCAGAGCGAGCCTGCTGGGCTGTGCTTCAGAGGGGCCTCAGGGCCTCTGGTACTTTGTAATATTGCACAAGCTTGGAGTCAGCATCAGTCTTCAGAGAGGCCTGCTGTGGCTGGCAGGGCTGTGTCCACTCCACGGTGTATCTAGGAGGAGTTAAAGCTGTGCTACCTCGGATTTTCCAAAGCACTGATGTGCAATGCCCTTTGTTTAGAACAGCTTTCTTTAATGATTCTAACTGTGATTTTATAACTTTCTGGGTAGAGGTCTAAATATGTCCCTTTGTCCTTCAGGGTTTTTTCCTCTAATAATGTCACTGTTACCTTTTTAAAATTCATGTTACTTTTGATGATGATGCATGGAAATACTCATCTTAATAGCTTTGCTAATCGTGTTTGTTTAAATAATTTATCTATAGGTTGTTTTGGGCTCTAAATATACACTCATGTCATCAATGGCTGGTGCTGGCTTTCATCCTTTCTTTCAGCTCCACACTTGGGCTTGTCTTTCCTGCTTTATATTGACAGCTAGAGCCTTGGGTGTGACATGAGGGGGACAACACCTAGCAGCACGAGTCACTGGCAGAGCTAGTGGGGGTTTGCCCACGCCTCCCTGCTAATGCTGGTATGTATTTTATAGTCACTTTTTAAAAGGTTATGGAAATTTTATTTATTAAATACATAAGTAAATTTTATTTATTTATTAAATTTTATTCTTGTCATGGGCACAATGACATATTCTACTTACGTGCTGCCCGCTCAGTATTGATGATACTTTGTTTCAGAGTTTTGCATCTATGTTCCTGAGACTTACATTGTCTCTTGTATTTTTTTTTAGGATTTTAGAATCACTGCTATAATAGTCTCATAAAATGAATAAAATGAGGCTGCCTTTGAGAATTCTGTGTAAGAAGTTGTGTAGGATTGATGTTGTATCATTCTTGAATATTTGGTAGGATTCATAATGCTATCATGTGTCGCTGGATTTCTTTTAATATTTTTTAAATCATGAGTACAGGTTCTTGGTACTTACGTCTACTTCAGGCCCTTCTTCTTCATCAGTTTGCACGCAGGCGCCACCGCGGTGCTTCACCTCACTCTGCATGTTGCCTGACATGCTCTCTAACATCCCCTGCTCGTGTGTTTTGAGCCTGTGGTGACCCCACCCTGCCTGTCCTCTGTGTCATTTGCGCTCCTCTTCCCAGCCCAGGGCACTGCTGCCTGTGCACCCAGGACAGCCGAGGTGCAGAGCCCGCAGAGCCTGCAGGCCCTGTGACAGTGCAGGCCTTTCCTGGGTGTCATCAGGGACCCTGGAGCTTTTGCTTTAAAAGCCCAGGAGTCCCCTTCAGTTCCTTTGCCCCACGTCCTCTGCAGCTGGCTTGCTCCTTGTGAAGGGTGCTCTCCTGTCCTGAGTGTGGGTGGAGACACTGTGCACATGGTGAGGGGCAGGACGGAGCCTTTGGGGTCCATGCCTCTGCGCTGGCCAAGGTGTGCCAGGCCCGCTCGTTTCACACCATCCTGCCGGCCTCATCAGTCAGCCAGAGCTTCACCCAGTGGTTTATTTTTTCCTCATTTTGGTCACATCTTTCTTAAAAATTTCCATAGTTTACTATAGGAATATGTCACATTATATAATTTATGAACATAAAAAACTAACAAAAGAAGTAAAATAAAAGTTTTGCTTCTGCTATCCTATTTTGAGTATTTCCATTTTAAAAAAGTCTTTATGCATAATTATCTTTCAAAAATTTTATTTATTTTTACTTTTATGTATTAGGTACAGGGTTTCACTATGCAGCTCGGACTCATAGTGATCCTCCTGTCTCAGCCTCCCCAGCTCTGGGTTACGGGTATGTGCCACCATGCCCAATTTTGATGGCCAACACAGCACATACAGTGTTATGGGGCAGCAGGGCATGTGGTGCCAGGGACTGAACCCGGGTCCTTCCACTTTCCAGGCAGGGACCTAGACCACCGAGCTATCTTCCTAGCCTTGCTTATCTTTTTATCTTATTGTTAATTATGGTATGCATTTTACATTCAACTTTTCATTGGTAAATTATCTTTGCAAACTCTCGCCTATGAATGCTATATCACAAAAACTTTCCCATCGTTTCTTTGAGGACTTCAAGCAGTTGCATGAGGCCCATCTGTTGCCTTCGGGTCCCAGAGTCCTGGGCTCAGCCTCCTCTCCTGGAAGCCCCTCCCCAGGAGCCGAGGAAGGCTTCGCCAGGCACCAGGCGCAGGTGCGGACGAGCCACCCCGAAGCACTCGGTGGACATTGAGCACGTTAGGCAGCATCTATTCTCTGACTAGATAATCCCCTCTCCTCCTTCTGAAAACTGTCTTCTTTTATTTCTCTTCCCTCCTTCCTGCTGCTTTTGTGTTTTCCTTCTGCATCTGATGGGGAATCCTTCCTGGTTTTACCATTTTCTGTCCTATTTCCTGTGTCCTAATTTTTGAAAGTTTTCTTGAGTGTTGGCTTCAAATACTTTTATGTTTTTTTCCTAAAATTTCATTGATCATATATATATATATATATA
>NDGM011112393.1:9154-25633 GCA_002564305.1 Octomys mimax
GATAGATAGATAGATAGATAGATAGATAGATAGATAGATAGATAGATAGATCTTCTTCTTGGGCCATTCAGGTTCTCCAATGGCATTTTATTCATGCACAATGAACTCATATTATGAAATACTGAACATCGACTTTTCTCTATTTCTTAGTTTGATGCTTTTATTTAACTTTTGAAATTTTCTTAAGGCTTTGTTACATAAATATATTTATTTTTTGAAAAATTTTTGAATTATTCAGTGTATAACTATAAATTTTGCAGAACTGGTGATTGAACTCAGGCCCTTGCGCTTGCCAGGCAAGCACTTATTCCACTGAGCCATCTCCCCAGCCCCATAACTATAAATTTTGAACTAGGCTTTCACTACTTCAATAAGTTCAAGCTCTGCTGGGCAATTTAGGGAAAACTTGTCTTAAATAAAAAGTAAAAAGGCATATCTCACTGCAAAAGCCCTGGGTACAAATTTCACAACTGAAATAAAAGGCTTAGCTTAAAACACACAATGAGTGTCCCCTATATTTCAAGTAACACTTTATATCTTACATCAACATAAAAATCTGTTTACCTTCCAACTTTCCAAATATCAGACAAGAATAAAACTTACAAATAGTTTTTTCCTTCAGAATCTGAAGTCTCATGTCTGCCACAGTAAAGTTCTTTTCTGCACAATGTTATACACTATTTTAGCACAGACCACAGATTAAAAGGAAAATTAAATGTTCTAATATTTAATAAATATGTGAATTATATTAATTTTGATTTTGCATATGTATTAGGTTTTACCAAATTTTATATTTAGTTGTATTCTTATTTTGAAATGTCAATGAACAAGTTAGTGTCAAAAATGCAATATGAGACATAGGTGGCCGCAAGCTAATCAACCCAAGTTGTTTTCTGTTTCCCTTTGTTTTATTTTATTTTGTTTTGCTTTGTTTTGTTTAAGATAAGATCTTCCTAAGTAACTATTTTTCCCAACTCAGGCATGAACTTTCAATCTTATTTCCTCAGTCTCCAAGTAGGCTGGGAATATAGATACGTTCCACCAAACCTGGCTACACAGTTCATAAATAATTTTCAAATCTGGGAAGTAAAAAAGGTTTTCTTTTGAAACAGATATAAACATGCATTCTTTTGAATTCTATAATCTCTTGAAAATAAACTAACTTTAAATGTACATTGATATAGATAAGGACAAAATTGTGTCTGTCTCTGAATTTATTATCATAGGAAATATTATGAAATGTATTTGTATAACATTTTTTAAAATCACACATTAATTTCATTTGCATGTGTATTTAGAGTTATGTAAACTGTCTCATATTGTTACTATATCTGTATGATGCCACAAAATAGTTTTGAGTTCCTTAGTAGGAAATAAAGGTGTTGATCTGCATTTTTTAGTGATTTATGCTTGCTATCTAATTGCTATTATATAAAAGAAATGAGGAGGAGCTGGGGTGATAGTTCAGTGAAATCAGTGCTTGCTTAGCAAGCACTGAATACAATCCTGGTACAAAAAATATATATAAAAGGATGAGGAGACATTTCTAGATCTGCTGGACATCTCATTGTACCCTTACTCTTTGTGATTAACCAAAAATAAATCATAACAATTCAGTGCAGCAAACATGATAATATTCTAGTGTTCAGGAGTAAGAATGTGTCTCATCCTTCTGACAACTGGGACACAGAACAATAGTACCAGAAGGATAAGAGGCCAGCCACCACGCGTAATACTCCAAGTTGTGTCTCTGTCTCTACCCAGAACACACAAAATTTACAAATATGTTAGATTTTTTTAATTCAATCAATTTATTAAATCATGACTGACTGTTGCAATCTACCCATTGGCTTGAGGATGAGGGGATCGAACCACAGCATCCTGAGCCTGGATGTTTTGTTTCAGCAGGCACTTAAACACCTGAGATAATGGGCAGGCCCCCTAATGTTTCTGTTTTAACGTTTAGTCTTTAATCTAATGGGTCTATTGTGTCTAGTTTTAGTTTTCAGCTTGGGGAGAATCAGTTTTTCAAGCACCATTTGTTAAAGCAGCTATCATTCTACCAGTGCCCCTTTAACAAAGAAGATGGCTCAATGTATTTGTAGGTGTATTTGCATCATCTAATCTGTTCCATTGATCCTCATGTCTGTTTATTGGGGGTGGGGGGTTGCCAGTACCATGCTGATTTTTTCACAGTTTCTTTGTAATATAATTTCAACTCAGGAATTATAATTCCTCCTGCCTTGCCTTTCTTCTCTTTGTTACTCTAGACAATTTCTGGTTCCAAAAAAAATTAAGAATATTTTCTATAGATCTGTGAGGTATATTGATGGTATTTCTGTAGGGTTTGCATTAAATATGTGTAACAATTTTGGGAGTGTGGTCTTTTTCAAATTTTGGTTCTTCCAATCCATGAGCAAGGAATATCTTTCCATTTTCTGAAATCCTCCTCTATCTGTTTTTAGAATTTTGTAAATTTCATTGTATGGATCTTTTACTTCCTTTGTTAGATTAATTCCTAAGTATTCCTTTTTTTGGACGCTATTGTGAAGAATATTGTTTCTCTAATTTCTCTCTCAATGAGTTTGCTATCTATGTAGAGGAATACTATTGACTTTTTTATGTTGACATTGGATCCTACTATGCTACTGCATATGATAAATAATTCTAGGAGCTTTGAGGTGGAGGTTTTGGGGTATTCCAAGTACAATTTCATCTGCAAATAATAATAGTTTAACTTCTTCTTTAACAATTCTTATTCATTTTAGTTCTGTCTCTTGTCTAATGGCTCTACTTAATGATTCCAGAACTATATTTAATAGGAGTGGTGAAAGGGGACATCCTTGTCTTGTACCTGATTTGAGAGTAAAAGCTTTAAGTTTTTATCCATTTAGAATTTTGTTTGCTATTGGTTTGTTATAGATGGCTTTTATCAGGTTGAGTTTTAGGCCATCTATTCCAATTTTCTGTGTGGCTTTGATAATGAATGAGTGTTAGACATTGTCAAAAGCCTTTTCTGCATCAATTGAGATGATCATGAGATTTTTTATTTTGTCTGTATTGATATAGTGTTAGATTTATAGATCTATATTGATATATATATATATATATATATATATATATATTGTATTTATAAATCTGTGTATGTTGAACCATCCTTGCATCCCTGGGGTGAATCCTACCTAGTTGTGGTATATAATCTTCTTAATGATTTGCTGTATTCTATTTGTTTGGATTTTATTGAGGACTTTTGCATCTGTGTTCATGAGGGAGATCAGCCTATAATTTTCTTCTTTGGTTGGATCTTTTTCTAATTTCGATATCAATATAATATTTGCCTCCAAGAAAGATTTTGATATAATTGCGTCCTTTTTAATTTCATTAAAGAGTTTGAGGTGTATGGGGATTAAATCTTCTCTAAATTTCTTATAGAATTCAGTTATCTATGTTTTTTGTTGGTAAGGTTTATATTACATTTTCATTTTCATTGGTTGAAATTGGGTTATTCAGTTTTTATACCTTCTTGATTTAGTTTCATCAATTTGTAACTCCCTAGCAATCTCTCCATTTCTTATGTGTCTTTGTTCCTCTGAGAATGAAAATCTTCAAAATAGCTTCAATGATATTCTAAATTCCAAAGTGGTAATTTTGGCCTCTTCATCCTTTATTGCTTTAATATGAGTTTTTTTCCTTTCCTCTTTTTGTGGAGGTTGGCTAGTATTTTATCAATTTTATCTAATGCTTTAAAGAACCAACTGCTTAATTCATTTATTATTTGTATTGTTTTCTTTGTCTCAGTTGCATTAAATTTTGTTCTAATCTTTATAACTTCCTCCCATTTTTTGGCTTTTTCTTTTTCTAGTTTGCTCTTCTGTTTCTAGAAAGTTAATGTGCAGCATTAACATATTTCTTGTTCTCGTTGTGTTCTCCTACTGTGTGAGTTCTCCACTATAAATTTCCCTCTGAGAACTGCTTTCAATGCATCCCACAAATTCTGATAAGTTGTGTTTGAATTTTCTTTGGTTTGTAGATATTGTTTAATTTCTTTAATTTCATCTGTAACACACTGTTTTCTGAGGAGGGTGTTAGTTAATTCCCATATGTTTATTGGGTTTTCTGGGGGGGGTTTTGTGGCTTGATGTTAACACTGTCTGTAAGCAGAATAGCTAACCCTGCTTTTTTCTGAGGTCGTGGAGCAGGTAGTATTGTTTTCCATCCTTCAACTTTCAGCTTATGAATTTATCTATGGGTTGAGAGTGTTTCTTGTAGACAGCATATTTTTAAATTTTGTTGCATAATTCACTCTGCCTATTTATTTTAATTGGTGAATTGAGTCCATTTACATTGGTGATTGTAATTGATATGCATTAGCTTATGTTTGTCATGTTATTTTCTTGCTCTTTCATATTTTTATCCTGTGTTTAATAGTTTGCCATATTTGGTGGATTCTTTCTGTTGTTATTCTTAGAATTGTGGGTATTTTGATCCCTTTCTAGAATACAGTTTAGTCCTCTGTGTAGCGATGATTTCATTGTCATGAATTTCTTTAGTTGTTTTGTTGTTGTTGTTGTGGAAGTATTCCACTTCTCCATTAAACTTTAAAGAATTTTGCAGGGTACACCAGTCTGGATTGAAATTTGTTTTCTTGTAGGACTTAAAGTACTTCTCTCCATGCTTTGGTTGACTTGATGGTTTGTGAAGAGAAATCTGCTATTATTCTGATGGTTTTTCCTTTAAATGTGACCTGTTTCTTTTCTCTAGTGGCTTTTAGTATGTTCTTGTACTGAATTTCTGGGATCTTGATTATTGCATATCTTGAAGTAGTTTTAATTGGGTTGATATTATTTGGATTTCTATATGCCTTGGTTACTGAGTGTCAGATTGTTTACCGTATTTGAGAAGTTTTCTGTCATTACTGCTGTTCATATATTTTTAATGTCACTTCTGTTGTCTCCTTTCTCAATTATACCTATTATTCTTATGTTGTTCATCTTTGCATCATTTTGCAGCTCTTGAATTATTATTTCCTGGATCCTACTTTTTAAAAGAGATCTTTTCTTACCTCTTCACTAGCTGTAAAGGTGTCTTCAAGGTGTTAAGGTCTATCTTCACTTTCATTCAAATGGTTTTGCCAACTTTTAATAGATTTTTTCACTTCTGTAGATATCTTTAAATTTGCTTCACACATTCTCTTTTTCTCTTTCCTATCTTGCTCATTGAAGATACCCATCATTTTTGTACTCTCCTCTATTTTTTTCTCAGCATCTCTTTAGAAACACTAGTATTGTGGCCAGGGAGATAACTCAGTAGAATAAGCACTTGCCCAGCAAACAAGATCCTGAGTTCAATCCCCAGTACCACCAGAAAAACAGAAACACTTGTAATTCTTTCATTTTAGTTATCAGTTTTTCTTACCTGTGAGATTATTCTTGATTTTACCTCATCTATATACTTCTGCAGTTGTTTCTTTACTTATTTGCTATTATTTTGCAAATTTCAGGTGTGTGGCTTCAAATTTCTTCTATGCTGATATCTCCTGGGTTTGTTATAGGTGGGCTCCTGCCTGAGAATTACATTTTAGCCTTTCTTTTAAGTCATTTTCTATTTCAGAAAGAACTCTTTATTTTGATTTCTGTGATACATTTTTGTGAAAGTTTGGTATAAGGTAGCTGTATCACTGAAGTTAGAACCTCTCTATAAAGAATCTGGTTTTTTTAGGTATCATACCTATGTTCTTGCTTTTGTGTGTCCCTTGATTTTGCTTTCTCTATTGATGAGAGGTATTGGTTTCCATTTATAACTGTCCTCTGTCCTTCAGTGAAGGGCTTTGGTGAGATTATTACCCAAGTACCTCCTGATATTTATACCCAAGGGAAAACTGTGGTTAAGTCAGATATGGTGTCCTATTATAGAAGCACAATTAGCAATACTAATGACAGCTAGTGAAATTTAGAAATTGACAAACTTTTGAAACAAATGGGATTGTACTTTACACTGTAGGAACAAACATGATAGCTGTATAACAAAAAGATCTTAAATTGAGAATTTGTATTTAAATTAGTTCCCCTGAGTTTTGTCTGTGTACCTCGCCTTTATGTACCTGGAGTCATCCAATCAGACTAGCTCACACCAGTTATCTGCTGCTACCTCTATGCCATGAGGATGCTTCTGTATTTCTGGGCCTCAGTCTGGGTTCAGCTGAGCCCAGCAGTACACCTCAGGTCATTGGGTCTAGATCTACTAGACTTGAAATCAACTAGTAGAATTCAACTTGTGTCTGGTTGCTGTGTTTAGCTCCTTCAAGATGAGCCCAGTCCAATTGGACCACTAGGACCCACTGGCTTTCAGTTCTGTGACTCCCTCCTGCTAGACTGTTGAGGTGGAGTGGGCCAGCTATGCCCAGTGGATTCTGGTTCCATGCATAGCTCAGCATAATAGCTATCTTGAATAAAACTGAAAACACAATAATTCCTTTCTTACTATCTCAAGAATTCTAGTATTTTTCATAATTCCAAGTCAGTCTCTTTTAATTGCAGGCAAACTCTTAGTTTTGAACTTCTGTAAATGTCAAAAACAAGTTATGCTATCACAAACTAAGAGCTACAAAAGAACAAAATTAGACAAAAACCCAATCACACAACCAACAGATTATTTAGATCTTATCTGACACCCTAGTCACACTGCAGTGATGTGTGAGTTCCAGCGTGCTTGGAAAACTCTACTCTTGTGATATTGCTGCGTGAACATCAAATGGTCTCTCTCCTGACCTGGCTCAGCTCAACATGTCGGCTAACATCAGCAGATACCTGAGGTCACTGTCATCATTCTCATCCTTGCATCTTCTCTGTATCTTTGACTTTGTTCCCAGCTTCACTCAGTGCTCTCTTAGGGTATCATGGCCTGGTGTTTCAGAATTGACTTTGAAATCTATACAGAAACCTGTTTGTGTTCATAATGATGCATTCAAAATGTTGGTAAAATAATCATCATAGGGATGTATGGAATCTCACTTTTTAGTGTGGCCAGGGCCCCTTGAATTACAGCAGCATCAGTCCTTAAGTACCTGGATAGATGTAATGCATCCAAAAGAACCAATTTCTAGGAGGTCTGATTGTAGCAAAGGACCCAAAGACTTCTTTTCAATTGAAAACATGAATAAAATGTGGTCTACATATTTTTGAAGAGGTGGCAAAATGGAACACATTTGGCTTTTATTCCAATTCTAGCAGCATTTGTGTTCCTTACTGAAACTCTTTTATCCTAGCCATTACTTTCTGAATTCCTATCATAATGGTGCTCTGCTGAGCTCCAACTAGAATTGCCCATTGGGTTCTGCTTATAGAATTATAGAAAGTTTTTAGCCTCAATCTCCAAATCATTCTAAATTATAACCTAAGTTAATTCCAAATGTTTCTGATCCAAATTGTCAGGTACTGTCCCACCAATGATGCAATTTCTCTTGTACTGATTTTCTTTTGTTATCAGCATTCCTATTCCTGAGACAGAATACCCAACACATATAGCTTAAAGGAGATGAAATGTATTTAGGCACAAATTTTTAGGGTTTTCAGTATAAGGTATGCTGGCTCCAGGATATGAATATCATGAGTGAAATACAAGTATAGTTCAGTATAGACACTTAGTGCATGCTAGGTGAGATTGAAAGCAATGGAAAAGTTCCACAAATTAAAGGATCAAAAGGCCATATATTTTGCCCAAATTAAAGTATCCATGACCCACTCACATCCTAGATACTTTAAAAAGTGGCATTCAAATAAAATGTCCTCTTCAAAAGTGTTCTGTGTTAATCCGCAAAGTGTTTCTTAATTTAATCAAGATCTAGAATAACTAATGGGCATATATGCCAAGAGGCCTGGAGAGTACAATACTCATGTGGTTTTAATACAATTACTGATATCATGGGTACTGGGAGAAAATAGAAGTGCCAATTTTGATCACACCACCCTGAGGTTAAATAATTATTGCTTGTTTTTCAATTTCCAAGTATCTTTGCAAGAAGTGATTTTAATTTGAGAAAAACAGGAGAAGTATAAGTCATCTTTCCAAATAAGAAAATATTTATCCTTATAAATGCCAAAATTATATGCTATAAGTATATATTACAATATAAACATAATTCATTTGTAACAAGGGAATGTGAAAACTCCTGAACATTTTGAATGCAAATTTCAAGGTATTAGAAAAACATAAACTGGGAAATTATACTGTAATCTTAAAATGCCATCTAATATGTAGGAATTTCATCAAAAACATAAGATATTTCATATTTTGTCAAAGTTTATTTACTTTATTTTTGGTTTACAGACTTTTTACCAATGAAATTATTTTCAGGTCTTAGTAATTTTATGAACTAGATATTACTAGTCCCATGAAAAAGAGTGAGGAATTGAAAAAGACAAAAATGTCAGTATTTTGTAGGGACCTGACCATTGTAAAATTTAACACAGTTCATTGTGTTAAATATAACTTCTCTGTTCAAAATAATTATAATATAATTATGTCTCATCTTTGTGGCTAGCCTGGATTGTTTCACTACAAAATTATAATATTCCAAGCAATAATTAACTTTTATGTGTATGTATAAAATGATTTAGGGAATGCTTTCATATCCAACATCAAAAGAAAACTAGCTTTCAAGTTGGAATATAGTCTTAGCAATCTTCGCACAAAGCACAAAAGAAATAAATAAGCACATTTCAAATGACACCAAAGACTTGCACCACACAAGATGTTGCGTCTGATGTAATGATCTGATAAACACCTTGCATAGTAGTTGTATTTATGTTAGCATCACATAAATGATAAAATGATAAATTTGTAAATGACCCCTGAAATCAACTACTGTAACTCAAAGTGCAATAGACATTATTAGGTGAAAGAAAAATGTTTTTCTGCTCTCCCCTATCAAACTGTCACCTAAAAAGTAGTCCCATTTCTCAATGCATTTAAATCTGTTACTATGCCAGCCTTTGTTTTTATTCATCATCTCATTTGACAAACACTGAAAGAAAAAAAGACAAGAAAAAGAGCCAAGCAAATAATATGTTAAGCAGCTTGTAATAAGACTAGAATTTGAAATTTAATACGCTATACAGTGTCAATGTTAGTAGAAACTATGAGAGAAAAAAGATATCGCAATGGTATACTGGGAAAGATTTTCAGTAACAGGGAGAGGCACACGCAATGAGAGAAAGGAAGGCTGACTGAGAAATTTGACTGAGTGGAGGAAAATGTCTACTTTTTTGACAATTCCATTGAGGTAAATGATTGAGAACTCTGGAGAGGAGCATTTAAAAAAAAAAAGAGCTCATAAAGACTAGTTTTCATGTGTATTCCTTTATGTTTTCCCAGAATAACTGAAAACATATCATAGTGATATATGTGCACCTAGGTTTATAGCAGCACAATTTGTGATAGTCAAATCTTGGAAGCAACCAAAGTGCCTGTCACCTCAGAAATGGATGAAAAAGATGTGTTATTTTTATACAATGGAGTATTACTCAGCTGCAAAGAATGATAAACTTGCAGGCTTCATATAAGTGGATGCCACTTGAAGATATACTCATAAGTGAAATAAACCAGGCCCACATGTGTAAATATTGTATAGTCTCCCTAGTATAAGAACTCAAAAGAAGAAATAAAAGTTATGTTAAAATTGTATGTATCTTTCTTTTTGTCTGAAAGTTGACGTCTTAGAAATTGTTACCAAATTGTGCTATGCATATGTATCTCCACAAAAGAGAAGAAATTCAAACAATTTTCCTACAGTTTACTAATGTATGTTAAAAACAACTTTTTCATCATAAATTTTTGAGATGGGCACTTAGACATCAACGTAAGTTGTATTCAGGCTTATTATCTTTATAGTCAGTTTTATTTCTAGTATAATTTCACAATACTACAAATTTTATTTCATTGTCCTATTTGATTCTATAAGAAAATAACGAATTTTGAAAAACAATAGCTCCACTAAACTGACACAAAGTAAGTAGCATATCTTCTATATATACACCATTTCAAAGATTTTCTTAATTCTGATCTGTATTGTTTTCCCAATCATCTACAGTATGCTAGTGAAATTGGAATTTTACATCATAATGAGCAATGATATAAGAGATGTAGTTAGAATGCTGATTATTTTAAAAGCCTAAAATCTGTATATCCACTTGGGTTATTTTTCAGCCTTTTTCCATTCTGGGGAACAGATCAGAGAAAATCCATTTGAGATGGAAAGCCAAGAAAAGTAAAGTTTAAATCACATGTTTGCACATATCCATGTGTACACACACGTCTGTTTGCATTCATATGCCATGCCTATAGAACAGAAAGTCTAGGGAAATGTTATCTTTATTTTTACTTTGTAGTTGTGTGAACACCCACAAGGAGTTTAATGACATTGTGCTACACCACAAACAGCTGGAAATCTGTGGAACTATTTTCCTTACTTAACACTGTATTATACATTAATGTGAACTTGAATACAGTTTTGTGATAGTAGAAGTGTCCATAGTTTCACATTAAACTATGCTCCGTGCCCTACACAATTTATTATTATTAAATATTAAGAAATGAAGTATTTATCTAAACATAGCCAAAATTTTGAGATTGGAATTCATGTAATAAGAAATTTGATAATTTGTTAGTGGCTTGCATGAATTTAACTAAAATTACTATAACGAAGAAAAAAGTGACAATCAACTTTTAATTTTTTATGTTTCAAATAGTGTTGTATTTTTTCTTGTCCTCTCAATTTTAGCACATAAAGAACTTAAAATCTTAAAATCTAAAATAAAAAGTCTTATCTGCGAAGCACATCTTTATGTGAACCTGAAGATATCTAAGCACCTAGTTTTTGAGTCCAATACATTAATGTTCCAAATACAAAAGTATAATAGCTGCAGGACGAACTATACTATTTTATCATAAAACATCCTTTGGGGATTGGCTCTACTTTGCCAAATTTTTCCTTCTAATGTCATTTTTTGTTCTTCCCTTTGCCACATATTGTGATATCTAAAGAAAACATTACCCTTTATGGTTCGGATGCTATATACAAGTATACGCTGTCCAGGAAAGGGGGAAATTGAGGAAACAACACGCACACCTCCCCCCACACACAGGCGTCCCAGATCTCATGTTTAGCAAACTTTCTTTAGTTTTTCAGAATCCAGAAATCTGTTCATCTCCAAGTAACATTATAGTGCAGGTCAAAGATTTGCTGATCATGTTTTCCAATTAAAGAGAAGAATATTTAACTTTCAGGAAAATTGTTTTTTCTCTGAAGGATTCTAGTACTGGCCCAGCAGCTGAAAGTCATTTGTAATATCAGGAGTATCCAAAGGGAAGGACAGACCCTTAAGGTGCCCAACACAGAACACAGCCTGCCTGTTCATTGCTCCACTAGCCTTCTTCCCTCTCATGAAAGTCCTATTCTATGGAGTTTCGTTTTCTTTTTTTGGCAGAACCGGTGATTGAACTCAGGCCCTTGCGCTTACCTGCAAGCACTTATTCTACTGAGCCATCTTCCCGCCCCCTTATGGAGTTTCTTGAAATTTACATTAATATCAAAGTCTAGATCAGCCAGGTTGTTGTAATGAAACCTAATTTTCTTCCCACGACTCTCCTCTGCCAACTATTGGACATCTTGAGATAAGAGATGAGCAGCCAAAGTAGCAATCTTTGATAAATAGTAAGAGGCAGATGACAGGTTTTGGTAGCAAACAAGTATGACATTTCTAGTGTTTGGTGATAGCTAGAAGTAAAATCCAGTGATGTAGAAAGGCCTTTGAATTCTTATAAGAGAAATATGAACAGCTCACTGTTGCCTATATCAAAGTGAACTTTAATATATTTTATTATTTCAGCTTTTCCATAAAAGCCACGAACAGCAACCCCTCTTGGTAGTGTAGTAATAAAAAATACTTTCTATCTTAAGAAGCAACCATACTCATGCACTCTATAATGTTTCTTATTTTATTTGTACAAATTAACTTCTGCTTTATCTTTTATAAGAGTTAGTATAAGGAAGTTCTCTCAGACATTCTTTTAGTGGTAACAAATTGGCAAAAACATTGGAAGTGAGAGAATATATATATATATATATATATATATATATATATTTATATATATATATAAAGTTAGATTGATAGACATAAGTACCATTAATGTAAAACTGAAATTTAAAATGTGAATAACTTCTGGGCATATTGGTGCACATCTATAATCCCAGCACTTGGCAGGCTGAGGCAGGAGGATGATTGCAAACGTGAGACCAGCCTGAGCTATACAATGAGCTCAAAACCAGCCTTGAAGTGCATAGTGAGAACCTATCTCAAAATAAATAAATAAATACTTAAATAAAAAAAATAGTGAACAACTAACTTCCTGCTTTTTCTAGTAACACATCATCCAAATATACCCACACCTGTGGGCCACGGTATAACTGTAGGATTTCATATTGCTGAGGGGATTTCACATAGTGAGACAGGACACCAAGCCTTTTCCCCAAGAAGCAGCTTTAGTCCCTGCTGACACTGACTGAGCACATTGGTACCCAAAGAGTGAAAGACAAATATGGCTTAGTTGCATGCTTCTGTACAATTGCGTCTTTGCCTCCCTTACATGGGTTTCTACTAAAATTTTACAGTAAGCGTTGATACGCTCTGGTCTGATTTGATTTGTGTCTCAGAGATACATCGGAACTGCACATGGGTACGCAGAGGGTCATAGCACCACATTGTAAGAGGTTTCTTCCCTGGTTTTCAGGAGTACCTTTACCACATCAAAACATTACTTTTTGTCATACAGAAATAATGATTTGAGAAGAGTTCATTAGTGTGTCAGTCGCCTTTCTATTACTGAAATAAAACCCCCTGAAATAC
Organism: Octomys mimax; assembly: GCA_002564305.1. Taxonomy (NCBI): domain Eukaryota; kingdom Metazoa; phylum Chordata; class Mammalia; order Rodentia; family Octodontidae; genus Octomys; species Octomys mimax. The sequence continues at coordinate 22,057 of NDGM011112393.1, forward strand.
ACAGTTTAAAGGAGGAAATGTTTGATTTGAGCTCTTTATTTCCGAAGTTTCATTCCACAGATGACCAGTTACAAGGCAAAAATATCCTGGTAGACAGAAGGCCTGAGCAGAGATGTACAGCTCATGGCACCAAGGAAACAGAGAAGAGAGCTCCCACCCCAAGGGCGATTCTCTAGCTCCTAGGTTTCAGGCAAGGCACTCATTCTATAAAATTAACAAATAAAACCAGCACAGAAATTATTAATTAGATCATGCCCAGATATTTCAGGCCTCCTACAACTACTGAAGAAAATCTGGCTTTATATTAATTTCACACAAAAATTGAAGACATTTTGTATGATAAAACTCACAAACCATACATTGGTATATATACAGGTATGTATATATAATAAGTTAGATTAGTAGTATAAGTACCATTAATGTAAAACTGAAAAAAATAAATATCTGAAAAAATTAACATAGTAGATTGGTAGGTAAATAAGTAGAGAAACAAAGACATACATACATTGCATTTTATAGTCATTAATACATATCTGGAAATAAATAATAAAAGTAGAGAACATAGTCCAAATTGTGATTAAAATATGAAGCTTTATGCATTTCATAATTTTATTTTACTTGCTGAATATTTTAAATTAAAATAAAATATGATATTTAATAGAGGATTTATAAATCTTTATAATGAGATAACTGTAAATCTAAATTAATCTCATGATATTTTTATTGATAAAATTTGATTGCTTTTCCTTTGTTCCTTTTCTTAATGTGGTTGGAACAGATATTCACATCTTTTACACTGACATATGTATTTTTATCTAGTGTATACCAAGGTATTATCACTAAAACAATGCTTTTTAATTTATTCAAATTTACAGGGTCTGGGGAGAGAGCTCAGTGGAATAAGTGCTTGCCTGGCAAGTGCATGGTCCTGAGTTCAATCTTTGGTACCACCAAAAAATCAATAAATAAAAATAAAATAATAAATTTACATATAAATTTTGTCATACAATATTGTTTAGTTGACTCTAATGTTTTAATAAATTCTTTGCCACTTTGTCCCACTCAACAATATAGGTTTAAATGTCTTTGTTGCTTAAACAGTTTGAAGAAATGTTTACAGAAGTGTTTACACAAAGAATTATACATATTCCCTGTACCCAATTTAACGTTTGGACATATATAAATACTCCCAACTCCACAATTCAAAGAAACAGGTACATCCCAAACTTTCTGAGCATTTTCTGTGACCATTTAGTTTTGTTTGGTTGGTTTTGGTTGCAACATTAAACATTAGGTTTACAAGTCAAGCATTTTTTTTTATATATTCTAACTATCACTCACTATATACACTGTGTTGCACATAGATCTCTGACATTTGTTTATCCTGCCTAGCTGAACCTTTGCATTCACCAAATATCTACTTCCCATATTCCCTACTTTCCAGGCCCTGGAGACCACTATTTCATTCTCTCTTTTTCTGAGCTAGATTGTTTCCCTGTTCATATCTTGAACTGCCTACCTGACCTACCTGGATTTTTATCCTACCTTAACACTAACAAGATATAAATTCTTGCAGTGAACTAACCAAAATTGATTGCATCTAAGATGGTTATCAGACTACCATCAGACAGCTTCATCTTCCTTATAATCCTAACTCTATGGTAAATGACATATTTTCCAGCACCATGGATGTTGATAGTTGCCACGGCAACTACCAGAAAAACATAAAAGGAACCAGATAGGAGGTACCTTAGTTACTAAGAAAGACATAATATTTCCCCCTTTATTAGTTTACCCCCATTCTTCTATGATACATCTGTAACCTTGTGACTCTTAACAAGAATTTTCACCTGCCACTTCCTTCTTGCTCAAGAGAAATAATCTCCTATAATTTCAATCAGTTTACATTCATTTAATCTGTTCCACAATTTCTAAAGGAAAAAAGACTCATTTCATGAGGAGTAATTTGTAAGTAAGATAACTGTCATAAGTGGATCATGTAGCAGCTGTCCTATGACTGGATTAGTGCAGTTCATATACTGTATCACAGGTCACTTCACATTATTGCAAATCCAGCATTCCCTTTTTTTTTTTCTAAGCCTGAGTGGTGGATCCACTAAAGGCCAATTTGTAACACCTTGCTGCACTGACTCAGCCTGGTGCTAGGTGTGGAAAGCCCACCTGAAGATTATTGCTGACCACATAAGAACTAGATGAGGCAGAGAGTGTGCTGGTTTACTCTCCTAGAGAAGCTTGTCACACTGGTCTTCTTGATATGAACTCAGCTTTTGGCAGTACTGGAGGGGCCTTGATCCTCCCTGTTGATGAGTATGACTGTGGTAATTTGGGGGGGGGAACACTGGTGCTCCTCTTGGGCATCTATCTGTTCTTGGTTCCAGCAGGCCTCTCAGCCTGCTGGCACAGATCCTCCATCTTGCAGTAAGAGGCTTTCCAGCTCCCAGAACTGACCTTCCAAGTACAGATCCTTGACACAGATTCTTTTTTTTTAAATTTTATTTATTTATTGTGGCCAACTCAGCCCACCCTGGAGGTGGGGCTAGTGTGGCATGTGGTGCCAGGGCTCGAACCATGGTCTCTGCGCTTTTGCCTAAGCTTGCCTAAGCAGGCACTTTAGACCACTGAGCTATCTCGCCGGCCCCCATTGACACAGATTCTTGCATGAAAGATTGTTGTAGGGTTCAGCCTCTGGTGCATTCATGGGGGACATTTTTCTGGACTCTAGATCTTTAGCTAGGTTCCTGCAGTATTCATGACTGAGGTCCTAAGCTGGTTATTTTGGGTCTTTAGTGTGTGGACACATCTCCTGTACCTTTATGCATTTGATTCTTTGGGTGAATATTATTAGATATCCCTATGAATTATATATAGGTTCTGTGTTAAAGCTTTTCCCTTGTAAGGCCAGACTACAATAGGCTGAATGATTTCCCATTCAATGTGTATACAGTACCAATTTATCTTTAGTCCATTAATTTGTTGTTTCACACTGGGGATTTCCCCCATGTTTTATAAGTGCAAATCATGCTACATTTTGACCATATTAGAATTTAGAAAGTATTATGTAGTTCATTTATTTCTTTTGAAATAGACTTATTTTACAATTCTTTTCTTATGTTTTTGTATAGCATAACATTTTAAGCTTCTTTTAAATGATTCTTTGTTTTCAATTTGTTCAATTTCCTCTGATGTTTAAAGGTTTAGATTTTGCCATTGAGTTTCTATTAAAAAGAAATCCAAATATATATTTAAAAACTGAAATGCTGAATACTATTTTTGTAATTGCTCTATGCCTGAGGCATTATTTATGTTTCTATTTTAATAACAAACCTGCAATACTGATGGAAACTTCATGAGTAGTCTTTTAACTCTTATAAATATATCATTTGTATTTAATGAAAAAGATTGGTATGATCTCAGAATAAGAAAATTTTAGATGGCTTAGTGGAATAAGCACTTCACTGGCAAGCACAGGGGCCTGACTTCAATCCCCAGTTCCGTGATCGATGATGTAGAGTGTGCCTAAGGAGACTCACATGGAGAGAAAACATTCTCTCAGGCT
>NDGM011112396.1:0-12814 GCA_002564305.1 Octomys mimax
AAAAAATTTAAATCTAAGAACATAAATCCAGCTCAAGTAAAGGTTTTTAAAATACATAATTAAAAATAAATAAATAAATAAATAAAATACATAATTACCACAGTGCTGTTTGATGAGCCCAAGCATCTCTAACTGAGTGGATCTTATACTTGTATTACAAGACAATCCATTTTTCTAGTCTTCTTACATTGTTTCTAAAAATGGGTCCGTAGTTTTCACTAGACTCAAAAGAGACCATCCCCGCCCGCAAAGAAAGGCTAAGAATCTATAAGGATTTAACTTACTTTAAAACCTGTGTTCTATACTAAGTATTATTTTTGGTACAAAAATAGAAGCACCAAGAGTAAGAAAAAGAGAAAAAGTTTACACTTATGTTGTAGTTTTGTATTTTTTTATTTACCAAGAAAAATCAGGATGCTTCCAATATGTTAATTATCTGATCTCCTTGGAATTTAACATACAACTAGAAAGAGAAATTAAATTGTTCTCTGAAGTTGTATGTCAGCTAATCACCCTTAGCCCACTACTAAGTACTGGACTTTGCAGTTTATGCCATTAGTCAGAAGGCTAGAAGGCCTTCCCAAGGCCAGAAGTGGAAATGTTTCTTTTAATAGCTAAATACTGCAATCAGTATTAATTTCTTTCTGCTTTCCCTTACAGGACAACTAAACTACCTCGGATCAAGCCACCAAATATGGCATATCCTTGCAGTAGTGATGTTATATTGGTGGCATCAGTCAACAGTGTATGTCATGCAGTACAGACACAGCAAACCTTGTCCTGACTATGTTTCGCATTTGTGAATTCAGGTATGGCCACCTGATGAATTCAGTTGGGAAGCAATACATATGGGGAGTTCTGCACCCCACTGTTTCTAAGATTTCCATTAGTTTCTGCTTTTTCTGTGTACTGTATCATGAATATTGCTTTATAAAAATGAAAAAATATACTTGGTTGTCTTCAGTAGTAACTGCTTTACAGACCCTGAAAACTACTAATTTGCTGCTTGTACAGAAAATAGAGATGAGTTGGCAGCCATAAGAGTATCTGAATAGCAACAGTGAATGTGAGATTAGCATAGTAACAGGATTCATTTTACTTAACACCAGCTTAATTTTCTTAGGAAGGGCTCATCTCCACTGGAAATGGAGTCATCGTGTCTGATTACTTTAATAGGAGATATTTTCATTACTCAAATGTAAGTGCCTAATCAAGGTGAACGTTACAGCCTATGCTTAATCCAAGCTAAGATTGTGATTTTGAATAATCACAGCCTTTACACATTTTGTGAGAAACTGGCACTTAAGATATTATTTGCTTTAGCTATAGTTTCTGCTCTCCTGAGAAATACTGGATTTTTTAGCTTACCAGAAAAAAAACTTTAAACTTCTCTTTTTGAGAGAGGTGTTGAGAAAAGGAGAAAAATTACTCATTATTTGTCTGATAGTAGTCATATTAAAACAGGAACACAAGTGACAGATTCTGTGGTCTAATAAATTAGTCACTGAAGCATTTTAGTTCTAAATATTACTTGATTCCATGTAATAACTGAGTTGAAAGTGGATTACAGAAGATTTTGATGCTGAATTCCAGAAGAATTTTTACCTTTCTAAATCTGTAGTTCTGTATTTTGTGATGATGAGGATTTCCAGCAATCTGGGTGCTTCTCTTAAGGCCCTGTCTTGACCCTGAAGTGAACCTTAAGCCTTAGGAAAAATTCATGCAGATGCCCCATTTGATGAGATTATTCATTGATACTGTAGTTTTGTTTATGAATGCATTAACATTACATTGATAACTTGTGAGCATTCACAAATACTATCTAAAATTTGAAAAAGAATTAAACTTGCCCTTTATTGTTTATACTTCAGCAATACATGTTACTGCCCTATCATAAACTATTGTGGTTTTTTATATATATAAATTAAATCCCAGAAAGCAGATTCATAAACTTTGATGTTGTTTATTGGAATATACCAAAGTTTCTTAATCAGTTGACAAGCGGTTCTATTTGCTGACTGAACAGTAGCATTAACTTTCAGAAGAAATGCTGATGGATGAAGCTTATTCCAAAAATGCCTTTTGTATATCCAGTATTAGGAAAGTAAATTTAACGTGCCTCATTTTGTGCATGTGTAAGATGTGTTTCTTTCCACTATAGTGTTTTGGGAATATAAATTCCCTGTACTGGTATTTCATGGAGGCTGTTAGAAAATAACCTCTTAGTAGATCAAGTAAGGGTTCACATGGCATATCTTTGTGATCATGGAATGTTCCTTTGAAAATGGCTGCTGTTCCTAATAAGGCCACAATATTCATTTGTATGTTTTAGAACATTTGATGCGACTATAGAACATACTTCCCTAAAACACTTATCCTTTATTGGCTTACAGGACATTGCTTTTAAATAAACATTTTGTCATTATGGTCCAACAAAATACAGTTCATGTACCAAGTTAAAAATGAGGGGGAAGTTCAGTTACTTTAGATTTGGGACCATTTTTATTTTAAAATATTCTCAAAATGAAAAGAAAAACTTGAATTTTGCTTTTGGTTTTTTACATTACAGTTCTTGTCAGTTTTCACACGTACTACTTGCCACCTGAGTTAATGTTTAAGGAGTATAAAACCTTAGAATTACTAATTCTTTGACTATAAAAGGCATGCATGTTGGTCTAACTGTAGGCAGAATTACTCTACAAAAATTTCAATGTTTTAGGCAAATGTTTAATGCCATAAGAAAGTTGTCTTTCATTTTTATTCTGTCAAATGTGGATTGCCCTCAACTATAAAAACTTCTGTACATCAGTATTTATCTACCACCTACTGTGTGCGCAGCACTACTGGTAAAATTTTTAAGACATTATTAACATTAAAGAAAATTTGAAGTTGCCTACAAATCTGAGCATTGTAATAATGTATATTTGTTATTTTTGTTATCTGTTTACTAAAGACTAAAAGTGTACTACCCAGCTATAGTAAAGAAGACTAGTTTTAATTGTATTTATGTGTAAACAATAAAAGGTCATCTACAGACTTCACATTTTACAATTATCTGTTTTAAATCATAGCAATTTGTAAGGTTATAGTTAACTCTTTAAGCAACAGTTCTTTCTAAGTATAAAGCCATTTTCAAGTAGCAAGATAGTGCTTGTCTTTTATTACAGAGTGCAATTCAATAAGCTGCATGATAAAATATGTATTATGTAAATAAACTGCGTTTACTAAATATATTAAGTGCTGCTTGTCATTCTTTGTAGTACATAACAGCTTTAAAATCGTATTTTGGAATCAGGAGTGAAGAATCAGGGAATATCAGTCACATCTTATGCCATCTCTCCTGGACAGAAGTGATTGGAAGATTGTGATTGACTGGCAGAAAGGTATACAAATCTCCATTTGGCAGGTACCTACTAGAGTTGTACTTTGCCCTGTATTAAATGTCAAGAGGCAAAGCCCGCACTCCTGCCAGCTGTTGGCTGGCTGGGTCTCTACCTAGCCCATGTCATTCCTGGCAGTTCTGCCCCATCAAAGAGTAGGAAGAGTTGGCTTAGCTGTTAGCTTAGGGGTAGAAGTACCTTCCATACCCATTATCACAGTCACTGTATCTATACTGAAAAGTGTTGTGGATGCTCTGGAGTAATGAAGTCCATTTCAGTTTTGTACCATATTATTGTATGTTAATGGGGTAACAATCCAGAGCAGTATCATACAAGCTCATTTGTGCCAGTCATCTGAACGTCTTAAAATACGTAACTTCAAAGCTCATGCCTTCAAAATGAAAATACGATGTACTACATACATCATATTGAAGTTGCCTACAAATCAGTTGGGCTTCCTTAAAAAGGAATTCTTGAAAACAAATTCAATATATTTTCTTTGACGTATTTCCCTGAATATGAACAATGATGCACTGAAAAATTATTCTTTTATATAACTTTTCCAATCATTTCACATTTTGCTTTGTATTACTCATTATAAAGATACAAATGTTTTTGATTATAAAGATACTATGTTTTTCACGTATCTTTAGATAACAAATGTTACTACCAAAAAGAAAAAGGTAACAGATAACTTGGATCTTTTGGCTGAGAAACTGTCACAGACAACCAATCGTGACTCCAGTTTGTGAACAAGACATTGTAAGATGGCAAGGCAGCTGGACAAACTTAAATGTCAACCCACTAAATAATGAGGCCAAAGCCTCTTTTCTGACACAAAGACTTACTGAACCAAAACTTTTTGAGTTGTATATGTTAACAATCTTTCATTGATTTTAAAATTAAAGTACAAATAATATTAAAAACTGCCAAATGAGTTATTTAAAAGGCACTTCAAGATCTTTTTGTCTTGCTATTATCACTGTATCAGTAACAGTTGTGAATAAAATAACTGTGCTACTAAGTACCCTGATTGTAAAAATTCAAATCAAAACGGGTTTTCTTAGTTAAATCCTTAACTATAAGCACCTTAAAAAGAGATCTGGTCTTTTCATATTTCACTAGCTGCCACATCTTTAACGTGCATAGTAGGAATGAAAGAATTGAATAGAAGTTTATATCCAAAATGTTAATAGACAAATAATGAAAAACTCCAAAGTCACTGATTATAAAGAATAGGTAATCCATTGGGGATTTATTGCATTTAAAGAAAGCAGATTATTAAAACAAGTATGATAAATACATACGAAAATAACTTTAAATTTCAAACAAAACAGTGAATCAGGGACAGGATTCAAGAATAAGCAATGTAAAGACAACAAGGTAATAAAATTAGTGCTTCATTAGATTGGGGGAAAAGCAACTTATTCTATCTCATAAGTTTCCCAGCTATGTTTTAACACTAAAGATACTTTAGCAAGTAAAATTTTTCAATTAGAAATATAATAAAGATGTAAATCAGGTTTTTTAAAGGTAAAATTATTTGCTTAGTGGTACATAAAAGGCTTCAGAAATTCAAGTTTTAACAAAAAAATGGAAGTATAATCAAAGAAAGTGCACTTTAAAAGCTGTTTGCCAGCAATTAAAAAGTAGCTTCTATATTGCTATTAGATGACTTTTCAATCACAAAAGAGAGAACAGTAAAAACAATAATTTCAAAAGTAGCACTAAAAATTTTAAAATAAAACAAAACTAACCCCAAAATGATGACCCTTTACATTTTCATCATTTTCTTCTTTTAGTGGCTTTTGTAAACCCTCACTATGAGTGAATGTTCTTTTAGTTATGATTGTAGTTGCAATTCCATTTTTAAAAAATTCACATTAACTCCACAGGAGAGTGATGTGATGTGCGTGTATGTGTGTGTGTGTAATTTTAATCTTAACATATAAAACACCACTGAGTATAAAAGTTTTCAAATAAACTATCCTTTGTGTTATTCTCACAGTAGATATGTCATCTCATTCTCACAGTAGACTGTCAATAACTGGACCTAAAATGTTGAGTAGTTTTGCCAAAAAGAAAAATAATCTTACATTCTACATATATTAAAACAAATGTACCCAAACTACTCAGAACTAGTGATATTAATACACTTGTACCTTCTAACAGTGCTTATGTGAAGTACCAAAGCCTAAAAAGAAAACCTAGCAGAGTAGCTGAGTAGTGAGAAAATTGCTCTGCTTGACGAACACCAGCATGGAAGAGTGGGCTCTACCTGCGTCTCATCTCCCAGCATAAAAACAATCGACTGCCTGCCCACAAACAATATGCTATATCCAAAGCTACATCTGTCAGCAAGTCCAGATGATGTCCTAGCTATGCCTTCACATACATAACCAGTGGGGAGGGAGGGTTGCAATTCTGAATATTCTAATCAGTTACATTTTCATCCAACCTGCAACCTTTCCTCCTTCACCTATTTTTGTGTCCAATTTTTATGTCTCAGTACATAATGTCATCAATGCATAAAGCTGGTGATTTTAATACTAACATTTTGTTGAGGTGCTATTAGGACAATTAAGCAAATGGTCCTCTTTTTAAAAGATGATTCAAAATCAAGCACTGTTAAAGCTGTTAGGAAACAACTTTGGCATCAGATTTTTGCTAGCTTTTGTTACTTCCCTTAGTGATGTTCAAGTATAGCAGGTGTAGAGTTAGGACTACATGCATCCTTAGGGCACAGGGAATACCCAAACAGGAAAAAAGCAATTCCATAATAGAGCTAAACTTTTGCAGAGTGCAGTGCACCAAGAACTATGTTAAATGCTTTCACGTGTGTAGGGAGCTTAACTGTCACAAGGAAATTACCTAGGTCATCAGCTGCGACACTTTAACCATCATGAGGGAGGTGATAAGTAAAAATGCTCTTTAAGGAAGTGTCTCAAAACGAAGGAATTTTCCCTCTATCTCATGAATATTCCTAGATCTTCCTCTAAGCAACAATCTCAGAAGAGGAAAATCAACAGGATATGTTATAAAAAATAAGGTAAATATTTTAAACTATGGCAGAGTTACTTCCTTTAGAATTTTACCCAACACTACAAACCAAAAGGTCTGAACATATTGACATCTGGATTATTTAAAATTATTCAGTGTATTCAAAGCAAGTAAAAGGTATTTTCAGATTAGCTCATATGCTGCCCTCCTAAATGAACTCATGAGGTCTAGCAGAGACCAAGGATTGTAATAGTCAAGTATATAGTGTACACATTAACCAACAGGTTTCTATTGTAAAAAAACTGTTTGATACAAACCTACTATAGTTCATGAATTCACTCTTTTGAAAGAATCACTTGACTGTTTTTAAAGAACATCTATGTGAACATTTGCATTAGCACTATTAACCTGAGAATCAGGGAGGAAAAAAAAAGGTGCAAACATAGTATCTGCCTTTGGCACAAGAACAACTGGTGCAGTTCAGCTCTAAGAGCACAAGTGTGAGTGGCAAGGTGCCGCTTGCTCAGCCTCTGCTGCATGCTGAGTCACAGATGTCTTCCCCACTCATAAATTTCTGAGTTACCTAACAGGGAAAAGGAAGCAACCAAGAGTGAATATGTGGTTTAGTTACACAGATGTGCTTCCTTCCTAGTTCAGAACTGAAAACAGACAGCTTATCCTACTGAGATATAATTAAGAGATTCTAGTAAGATTAAAGAATACACTTTAATTGGGTGCAAAGAACTTAAAATATAGCAATCAAGAAGAGAGTTTGAGTTGAAAGTTTCCACCCTTTTCTGTAAATAGCCTTAACAGTTCTAGAAACTTTCCAATGTTAAGCTGATAGTGAAAGACAATGATAACAACACACACTCTGGAAGCATAGCTACTGTGTTCACATTAACTCATATGTAATTACTATCCTTAAATTTCTATAAAAATCTCAAGTTTCTAATTAGGATCTGTGGTGTTTGTTTTTTGTTTAAAAAAAAAAAAAAAAGGCCATGTAGTAGCTGGGTCTCTCAGTAAAGACAGTTGGCTAGCAGAATCAAGATGGTAGCCTTGCCCTTCGCGTTACTCCACTTTCAGGTCTGGTGCCAGGGCAGAGGTATTAAAGCAGGAAGCAGTCCTGCCTGTAAGGCTTCAGAGGTGTCTGCTCTGTGTACTTTATTAAAAATACTTCACCCTCCAAACCTAAGAAAGCTAACTGCTGCTCATGACTTGGGGAACATTTGAAGGTGGTAATTTAATAAAGCACATTATGAAAAACAATGTGATTTGACATTGTAAACATCTTAAAAAGAGTTTCAACTGCATTTTTCTCTTGAAAATATCCAGATACCCTTTTTCCTCACTCTTGGGTTTTTTCCCCCCAATAATCTGCTTATTAGGTACATCATAACAAGACTCTGGCAAGAAGCCACTTAAAAACAATATAAAATGTTTGTATGAGTCTTGAATGTTTTGCATTCTTATATATCATTTTTTTAAACGCCAGATATTTCTCTTTACATTTGTGTTCTAGGCTTCTATTAGATATTCCATTTTTTAAATTAATTGACAAAAACTATATCATGTACAACATATTTTAAAATATGTATACATTATAGAAGGGCAAAATTAAGCTAATTAACATACACATTGTTTCATATAATTATTAGATATTCTGTATTAATGGCACTTGTTTTTAAAATGCAACATTTTAGGCACAATAGTTACTTCTGGCTCTGCTTTGTAAAGGTATATGAGTTGACATCTATACTGTCCAAACAGTATCTTCTTAGTTCTTTATGAGTTATTTTTCATTGTATGAAATATTCACAGATGTAACCTATGTACAAATGAGCCTAGATTTAAATGCTGGATCTGGAGTGAACCTGAATAAGCACATAAGTGATACAGGAATAACTATACGGCTTTCCTGTCCCTTTTCAGTGACTGCACACCTGAAAAGGTGCCATGAGCTTTCACCGCAAGGTGCCCCCTTGCATTTATTTCTGTCCTAGTGTCAGCACCAGAAACTCATTCTCAGCTATCAATTCACAATTGAGCTTCTTTTTCTCCTGCTTAAAAGTATCTGGTTACTACCCTGTAGGGAGACTTCCTTTTTCTATTTAGCTTATTTAAAAATCACCTAACTGGATTAACTTTTAAGAATGAGTGATATAAAGAGCTACACAAATAAATTTTCTTTAAGGTTCATAAAACTATTTACACTCTTTTGAAACAGGAGTTAATGCCAAGAATCCATCAGAAGTATCTACTGTTTAGAAGGAAATGGAGCAGCACCAAATGGGTCTAATTCAACCGGTTGGGACTGTTGTGGCGTGATGCTTTGCACCACAAGTTCTGTAAAGGGCACGGCACCAAAGTCATCCATTTTCAACGCATCTGCACTATGGAATGACCCATGCAGTGAGTTCTGTCTTGGCCTCCCAGGCAGGACAGTACTGTGTTCGGCACAGATGTCACTCAGGCTTTGATGTGACTGGTGCCATGCCAGGTCTGCAGGATGGAAGGGCTTGGCACCGAAAGGGTCCAACAGACTCTCCTCAGATTGTAGGACATTCCCTCTGTCTTTTCCATCAGTCAGTGCCACACTAATATTCTCCTTGGAGTCTGAGATGCTTAAGAATTCATTGCTGCTTTGCGAGTCTCGGCGGCCGACTTTTTTGTGCCTGCGAGCCCTCTCTGGAGTGCGGTAGGTAGGCTTCAAAGTCTTCTTTGTGCTGGTTGGCGTGCCGTGATGCCGCTTCCCGTTACTCTTGGACATATCCTGTTTTGTGCGCCTTTGGCGAGAGGACAGTTTCTGTAAGCTGCGCTGCTTGACTTTTTGCTGCTGACTCCCAGTTATTTCCTCAAAGGGCACAAGCCCAAAAAGGTCCTCTTTGCTTTCACTTTTACTTGTGGATGTGGAAAAGGGCTGAAAGGGAGTGAAGCCAAATATATCTACACTTTTGGGACAACCAGGTAGAGAATGTGCCTTGGGTCCCACTACAGAGCAATCCTGCACATTCACCTTCTTGCTAAAGGGGGCCTTTGTGAATACATCAAACTCCTCTTGATCTAGTCCCACAGAAGCAAATGTCTGTTTGGAGAGGTTCTTTTCATTCTGTCCTTGCTGAGAGTGTTGAGTGTGAACTGCAAAGAAGGGGACAGCACCAAATACATCAAACTCTTGTTTGGGACTGTCTATCCCAGCATTAGCAGGTAAATGAACCGGAGTGAAGAATGCTGTATTAGGGTCTTGGGCTGGTCCACGGTCAAGTTTGTCTCTGTAGATAGGGTTCATGTCACTGTACTTTGTTTTAGCCTGCTCATATTCAGAATCAGAGCTATGTTTTTCTTCTTCCTCATCTTCAGAATCCATGAGGAGAGGCCTATGACCCAGATTTTCTGGTTCAGTATCATCATCATTAAAATCTCCTTGTTCACCCTGAATTTCTTCATCCTCTTGCTCTTCCTCTTCACTGCTCTTAGGAGAAGGGGGATCTGATTCAAAATCACTTTCAGAGTCGTCCTTCCCCTTTTGCACTTGACCCTGTACTGATGAATTCTCTAAAATTCTCTTTCCAATCTGCTGATCTTTAGATACCGGACTTGCTTTACCATTCCTGATAGGAGATGCAGTGTTAACTTCTTCATTCATGGATGAATGTTCAACTGTGTTTTCAGGAGAACCTGCAGGTTCAAAGAAAAATTATTAAAGCATTCCAATCTCCATGGCATTACAAAAGAAAAAGTAATGTTGTCAGTTCTTGTCACTGTACTCCTAAGAAATTATCAGGCCTTTAATACAGATAGGGATAACTGCCTCTGGACTCTATACCCAGCTGCTTATCACAGACTCCCTCAGCTATAGTTTATTTATAGCACCTGGAAAGAACCCTGAGTATAAAAGTGAATTTTCTTCTCCCCATCATCAGAACATGGATCCTACATTCCCCAAACATCTTTCTGCTTATGTTTCAGATCTACTGTTTTTTCCAAAGAGATAGATTTCTATGAACAGCTTGTTTGCTTAGTTACATGTTTCACTAATTCTGTTAAAACAGTATTTTTCTTTTTAGAAGTTAGTACCTTTTGTGCCTATTAGCATGAGGGTATCCATATCCTTCATGTCCTATCAAAGCAAAAGACAGGCACTAGATAGAGACTGCACCAAGGACATGTATCTTCTCTGGCTGAGACACTGCCCTTTAACTACAGCCCACCATCAGGGCATTGAGTGTATGACTAACATACCAAACACAGTACTTTGCAATTTAACTATCTGGTATATAATAAAGAAATATAGCATAGAAATCTACATGAAAATGTACTGCCTTCCCAATACATTGGTATACTGAATTGATTTTTACAGAGACCAGAGTCAATTTGTATTCATTCACATAGCTATTCATCCCTTCAACTAAGATAATTTATTTTACTCTTTTTTTTTTTTTTCTAGTATCAGGGATTGAACTCAAGACCTTGTGCTTGCCAGGCAAGCGCTAATTTTACTGAGCTATCTCCCCATCCCTAAGATAAATATTTTTATTTTATGTAATGAATGTAATGTATTATGTTTGGTGTAAGGTCTAACTATGTAGCTCCGACTTGTAGCAATCCTCCTGTATTCAGCCTCCCCAGCTTTAGAATTACAGGCATGCACCACCATGGTCTCGGTGACCAGCTCAGAGCACCCAGGGGTGGGACCAGTGCGGCACATGGTACCAGGGATTGAACCCCGGTCACTGCACTTGTTTAAGTAGATGTTTAGTCCACTGAGCTATCTTGCCGGCTCTATAAGATAAATATTTTCAAAATAATTAGCTGGGGCTAAGTATAGTCTGTAGTTACGAAAACTAATTAGGTTTTGATGGAGGGACTATTACTTTTCCTTTATGAACATGATGGTCTCTAGTTATGTGCTTCAAGTCTTAAAAAGTCAGCTCCATCCTCCTAAACTCTGATTACAGAGTCTTTTCCTTAACATCTCTGGGGGATGGGGTGCAGAGGAGAATACTGGAGACTAGAGGCCTTCACACTGCATTACACGCTTAGCCCTTTTCATCTTTTTTTTTTCTTTTTTATACTGGCTCACTAAATTGTCCAGTCTGGCCTTGAAGTTGCAATCCTTCCACCTCAGCTTCCCAAAGTGCTGAGATTACAAGCACATACCACACCATGCCCAACAATACTATTTCCTTAAATTAAAATGTTCCCCAGAGCTCAGCCTTGACTGTCTTTCTCTGCCTCCTCTTCCCAGTCTTAACTACTCCTACACGGATTGCCAAGTGCACCAACAGCCTTGGCTAATATTTTTAACATGTATCATATACCTTGAGTTCCAGACTCAGATCTCTTTTATACTAATAATACTTATTTTCTACTGTTATATCAAACTCAGTAATTTCAAAAGAAAATCATTCCTCTTTAGATGTGCTGTTAACTAGTTCCCTCTAAGTTAGTGGCAGTACCTCTACCTATGCAGGACCTCAGATTGACAGACATGAGATCATCTCAGTGTAGGTTTAGTCTGTTGAATTTGTTCCCTCTCCTTCCCTCCACGTATCTATTCATACGTGGTACCTTAGTACCTCACACCTTGTAGCTCAGCTTCACACTTGCTTCTCTGCTTCTTGACCCACAGCCCTCACATTCCTTTAAGCTATCACCAGAATATTTTTTTCTGAAACATTCATTGTGCAGCTGGCTATGAAGTCCCAGTCCACAGCATACCACAAGAAGTGCTCTCTGTTGTTCTGTCCTGTGACATCTTTTAACTTCAGACCCAATGTCTCCCAAGGGTATCCTTTATTACAGCCATACCCAGTGTCTCCCTGTTCAAATTAAGGAATCCAGTAACTGTCTGGTCCCTTTATATTTGCTACCAATAACTCAAGAATGATGTGGACTTGGGGATACCAAGGGATACCTGCTATCTCAACACCTCTCCCTAATGCAATATTGCAACTCACTAAGGAATGCCCTTCTACCTTTCCTTCTCTACCCAAGTCTCCTGACTAGAGCAATATTTCAAGATATAGAACCCTTCAAAGCCACCTGTTTAAAAGGTACCAGTCCTCCGCATAGTAGTCTTGATGAACCTAGTACAACCTTCACTCTAGTACCTACTACACAGTACTGGAACTATTTCCTTGTCTCTCATCATTACTCTTTATTAAATTCCCTTTTATCATTTATCTCTATGCCTGAGCATTATACTGAATCAATACCGAAACAAGTGATTCTGAGTTCACCACTATATGTAGAATATAATAAAGTTACAATAAGTATAAAGGAATATAAAAAATAAACTACATCTGGAGATATTTTTGCCTTGGAAAGCATGTTCATATTTTATTTCATTCAAAAAACACTTTTCTTCAACAAGTTCTGACATTGCCAGTTAAACAGAAGACCCAATGCTATTATGGGCTACTGGACTC
>NDGM011112399.1:0-10168 GCA_002564305.1 Octomys mimax
CATTGCTTGGCCAATGTGCTCTCTGTGAAAGCCTGAGAGAATGACTTCTCTCTATGTGACTCTACTTTTGTAGAGTTTAATTTGTTTTTCTTTATATAATCTAGATTTTAGTTGTCTGTCAAGGGAATAGCTGAATTTTTCCACAACCTCAGATTGTTTTTTCACTCTGTTGATTCCTTTGCTTTGCAGAAGGTTTTTTAGTTTGAAATGATTGGTTGCATGAATTGTTCTTCTGCATTATTTTTATGCCATTTAAGTTCTTTTCAAAAGTTTTGCCAATGCTTATGTTTTCAAGAGTTGTACATGCTGGGGAGATAGCTCAGTAGAATAAGTGTTTGCCTGGCAAGCGCAGGGCAGGGTCCTGAGTTCAATCTCCCATACTGAAAAAAAAAAGGAAAAAAGAGTTGTACCTGTTTTGTCTTTCACCAGATTAAGTGTTTCTGTTTCAACAATTACATATTTGATCTGATTAGATTTTAGCTTAGTACATGGTGTGAAACCATATCTATCTATAACTATATATATATATATATATATATATATATATATGGTAGAAATAGATAAAGATACAAATAAACAACAAAATAGAAAATAGATAAAATGGAAATAGAAATAAGGGGAAAGAATAGGGAGAAGTTTAAGTAATTCCCCAAATTATGTATTTTGTTGTTTCTGAAATACTTTAATATATATGTTAATTTGTTTCATTTATATTGCTAGTTTCTCATCATTGAAAAGGAAATTTTGTGTTAATATCCATTTATTTCTTCTTTGTAAGATAGAGCCACTTTCATTTATGTCCTGTACATTGAGTACTTTGAAGATAATGAGACACAATGCCCTATTATTATTATTAAATTTTGCTTTATTTTTTATTAAGATGATTTGATAAGCAGCACTATTCTTATCTAAAATTACCATATTAAGTAATTTAACCCATTTCAGGAAAATCCATGTATTGCATATAACATGAAACTTTTTTTTTTTTGTATTTTAGGGAAGGGTCTACAGGGTGTTCAGGGTCTCACTATTAGATTGGATTTGTAGTGATCCACCAGTTTACAGCCTCCCAGGAGCTTGGGTTACAGGCATATGCCACCATACCAAGTCTCAATTGCTGGCTCAGCGTGTCCTGGGGCAGGTCCGGCACGGCAGGCCTGGGGATCGAACCCCTGGCCCCTGCGCATGCTTGCAGGTACTTTAATCTGCTGAGCTATTTGGCCAACCCCAACTTCTCTTATTAAACATTTTCTACATATTATGGACAATAGAATCAAAGCACATTTTTTTCATCATTTCATTAGAACCAAGGCATCTCTATATACTTGGAAGAAATGTACCCTACAAGCAGCTATAAATGGATCTTGCTTAGATGTGCTTTATTTCAATCATTTATTCTGTCAAACAAGAGACTTTTCAAGTTCTTATTCAGCTTGCAAATTCAATTTTATCTTTCATTGCCAGAGCAAGAGACTTCCTAGTTTGGACATAGCTTTCACATTTATGAGGATCCCATGTGCATGTGACATGCATCAGATATGAATCATGGTCTTCCAGCCATGAAGAGTGATGTCATATATACAACACCATTGTTCCACTTGTCATTCTATACTAAAACACCATAAACTGAGCACCCACCCAGTTTACTGTTATATACATTAGTTTACTTCTCACAAGCTCTAGAGGTTATGACTACCTAGATCAAAGTGCAGGCATGTTAGGAATGTGGTCAAAACCTATTTTCTGGTACATAAACAGAATCTTCTTACTATGTTCTCACATGGTAGAAGGACTAAGGACTTTCTTTCAGGTCTCTTTTATAAAGAGACTAATATTATTCATGAGGGCTTTTCCCTATGACCTAACCAGTTCTCAAAGATCCTACCTTCAAATACTATAATCATTGGGGTTAGGATTTCAACGCATAAATTTTGAGAGTGAGGAATTTTAGACTAGCAAATTAAATTGGATAAAACTCTTTGAAGTGTAAAATGGATAGAGATCTTTAGGGATACCATAGATGGTAGGGTTATATATGCTCAGATGGGCTGCACAGAGCTACTCTTTAGGGAGTGCTGACTTTGAGAATCAAAGGAGGAATATAATTTTTTCCAGGTGGAAGCTGGCACACTAGCCCAAAAACAGTATCAGAACAAGGTTATGAGCAGTGATAAATCTGAATAACTATAAAAATAAATGCCCTGGAGTAAAATTAATGAAAATTCACCTTTAGGTTTAACTGTAACAATAACTAACTGACTGAACAGTATTTATGTGCCAAGCAGCATACTAAGTCCCTGTTATGATTTACATCAAAAAGTGTCCACCAAAGGACCAATGCACTCAGAGGCAGGGCTTTGGGAAGATGACTTGATCAAGAGGGCACTAGAACTGACTCCTCCCTTGACTCTTTGTTTCCTGGCTTCCATGACATGAACAGCTTTCTCCTGCTTTCCTCTTGTGCTATGCTCTTTCTTTCTTGACACCAGCCAAGCAGGAGCTACAACCATGGACTGAAATGAACCTTTCTCTCTTTAAATTGTCAGTGTCCATTATTGTTTCTCAGTGAGGGGAAAATGTCTAAGATTTTGGTATCAGAGAAATGGAGGCAGTTCTGTGATCCCGTACTTGATCATGTGGTTTAGGAAGGGACAAAAGGAAGGAGGGATAAAGCGAGGGGGAAGAGAAAGAGAGAGAGACAGATACCAAGAAACCTTAGCTTTCTTTCTTTTTCTTTTTTTTTTTGTTTTGTTTTGGCAGAACCCGGGATTGAACTCAGGCCTTTAAGCTTACCAGCGCTTATACTACTGAGCCATGTCCCTGGTCCCTCTTCTTTTTAAAAGGACACTAACTCAATCATGTAGTTTTTATTCTTGAGTCCTAATCACTGGAGATTAAGGTTTCAACATATTAATTCTACAAGCACACAAATATTCAATCCATATCAATGAGAAACCTAAAGAAAAATCACATGGAAAATGTGGTCAGAGATGGTGGTAGATATGCTTAAATTTTAACTCCTATTACTGTTAAATCATAATCACTCATTATGTCTTCAGGTAAAACTTCACAGTAGATGCCATTTTCATAAATTTTTCATAAAAATTTCTTAGGATAAGTAAGTACCTACTGTTAAACTGATTTATAAGATGTCATTCCCTACAAATTATAAAATTTAAATCCAAGTGACATTTTCTTAGCAAACAGTTTCTCAACCTTGGCAATACTGATATTTTGGGTTAAGGGAATTGTGTAATGGAAGGTTTTCAGCAGTACCCTTGACCTCTGCCTGCTAGAGACCAGTACTACTTTCTGATTGTATGAAGTAAAATATCTCCAGATGTTGCCAAATTCCCCTGTCGGGTAAAAGTGATCCTACTGCCCTAGGTGAGGAACCGAGTTCAATCTTTTGACTTTTGCACATGAAGAGAACTGAAGTGCTGTGGTGAAGGTCATATAGCTCACCAGTAGCAGATTTTTTATTAGACTTCAGGTCTCCTGATCCCACATCCATATTTCACATGCAGCAAATTGCCTAAGGCAATGTGTTCCTTCTAAAGCAATACTCCACAACATATGGTTTCAAAAGTGCGCATATATTGTCCCCAACAGTTTATTAAGATCATACAGGAGTATCCGATTTTATTAGGGAAAAATGCATAAAAAGAAAGATTGTGAATTGTTTAATGTGACCTACGTAGGAGTAAAGAAATCCAAGCCACAAGAATTCTTAGAGTAGTTCTGTTATTCTTCCAGAATCAATGCTCACCCCCATTGGTTGCTTTGGGTTTCTTTGCAGAACAATCAAGAGAAAAACATTTGGGGGAAAGACAGCTGCATGATGGTTTTCACTTGTAGTATCTTCTGAGTTATATTTTCCAGGCATTAAAAATTGTTTTTTTTTAATTGATGGGGGAAGGAAGTCATAATATCTTGCTATTTGCTTGCTTGTGCCTAGTTATAATTTTAATATGTTTGAATTATTAGAGAATAACCACAAAAAATAGAATGGAAAACTAGGTGATTTTTACTATGTATGCCTCAACGATAGAAACCCAAAATCTTTAAATTCAAAGCCTTTGCTACCTTGGGTTTCATTATGGAGCTCTGTAATATAGTGACATGATATCAAAGTATCTGATAGCCTTAGTCTTTCTATTCATCATTGTTTCCAATAAAGAGAGGTGTTTATAAAAATAAGTTAGGTAGCCTTGGGCAATTACCTAATGGGTTCCAATGATAAAAGTATCAATACTATCTGAGTAATGAAAAGTGAAAAGTGTGTGTGTGTGTGTGTGTATCTGTGGTTTATTACTGTAAAACTGGTGTAATATAATGAAATTAATATATGTAAATATTTTCTATAAGTTCAGAAAGGCTCTTTGTATAATCTAGATAGTTCAGTAAAGGACTTTTTAAGTGCTCTGTGCAATTGCCAATTGTGAAACAAGTGCAACAGGATGCACACTTGACCCATTACATCTAATGAATTACCAAGTTCTGTCGACAATAATTCCTAAAGATATTCTGAACCATCTCACTGCTGTCCTTCACGGCCGACATGAGCACATTAGCCACTGTCAGCATCTCATTAGGAGCCCTGAAGTTGCTTTTTAATTGTTCTTCCACATCAACACTCGCCCACTTTTAATTAATTTGGCTGGAAGCAACTCCAACGACCTTCTAAAAATGTAATATGGACCTGGGCATTACATGTTTTATATATTTCCTATGGCTTTCTGTTGCACTTGAAATAAAATTCCCAATTCTTGACATAATGTAAGGTTGGAAATAAACTAGCTTCCCATGTCTACCTCAGATTCTGTCCCGTGCCCTCACCAAACTTCCTGTGTATGTAATCATAAATCAAGCTCCTCAAGAGTACAGGTTTCCCACACGCTCTTTCCTGTTTCTGGAGTATCTATTTTGATTAGTCACTCATTTAACACCCTGCTCCTTTTCTTTGGAACCACAGTCTCATGTGAGTCTGGATTACTTACTTAATGTCTGTCTTCCCCTCTAGATTCAGGAAGATACAATTCTGTTTTACCCCTAGTGTATTGATAGTGTCCAGTTCATCAGCCACAAAGGAAGGAAGGGAAAGTTGGAGACAGAAGAGAAGAAAGAGAAATTAAGAGTTCTTGCCTTTAGGATTCTAATGCTAAACTTATTTATTGAATTTGTATTACTTTTCCATACAGACTGCAGCATTGAGATCCCCCCCAAAAATCATTTTAACTTGGTAACTGAAAATGTTCTTTAAAAATATGCCCACAGTTTTAAGTTTTGAATGTAAAAGCTAATATTATGTGTACATAGAGAGCCATAGGATTTGTGAATTTGAATATTTCTTCTGAGCAACAGATTCTATGATAAAAATAGACAATATAACAATCACTGTTAATTAGCTATTCTTGTTTGGAAAAATCTGCAATATATGTATGTCACCCTGTTTTTGTCTTTGTTTCTGCTATTAGGGTTTGCTTTTGTTTTTACTCTTCAAAGTAAAATAAAACAATCTCAGGGAAACGAAATAAAATTTTACTTCTTCTTATGAAACACATAATGCTTTTGCATGTAACATGATTCAAAAATTATGGAAAGAAACACAATGAAAAGTTTATGTCTCAAACCTGGCTATCCAGGCTTTTTCTCCAAAGAGCATTAGGATTTTCAACTACATGTCAAAATTTAGTTTTAACTGAATTATCTCTGAAGTGGTTTTCAGTTTGTTTTGCTTCCATTTTTCTTTGTTATTTTCAGCCTTGGCTTCAGTTAGCATTGAAATAGCAATTATAATAATGACTCATACTTACACCATGTGATTCAAATTGGACACATAATGTCTTCCTGTATGCTGTTCTATTTTATCATTATTTTATTACCAACTATTTCTCTTAATTAAGAAAATAGTCATTTATCAAATGGCCATATTTTTAGTCCAATTTGGAGATATTTCTTAGATTCTAAGAATGTTCTGATTGCTCAATTTATTTGCAAAAGTATTTTCAAGCTTTTATTTTAAAGAATTCTTACAAAACCTTAGCCAGAAATAACAAAATTTCTGAGTGTATAAAACTTGCCACAGAAAATTAGGTCTTAACTTTCTGTTCCCTGTAAAAAGTGACTAAGTCTCTAATCAAGACTTTTTTTTCCTTATGGTTTGATTGGACTGAC
Source organism: Octomys mimax (assembly GCA_002564305.1). NCBI lineage: Eukaryota > Metazoa > Chordata > Mammalia > Rodentia > Octodontidae > Octomys > Octomys mimax. The sequence continues at coordinate 6,178 of NDGM011112399.1, forward strand.
CTTTTCAAGTAGACTAAATGCTATTGATTTTTAAAATAGCTTTCAACACATCCTTTGTGATTGGTTATATCTAGACTGGCCTAAAAGGAAAGGATAACTTCACTTAAAAGTTCATAAAAGGAGAACACTGGTAGTCTTTTTCTCTGGAAGTTCATGCTTTTTTAAAGAATTGAAATATATTTGAACAGCTTGTTGATTTATTTCTTTCTGGTATATTTGGTATTTCTGTGCAATCTTGTGTCACACAGTTGAACACTAGGTCCCTCTGCTTTCTCTGCTTTAAAAGAACATTTAAGGACTAGATTATTTTGAAGAAACTCTCAGTTAAAAATTCTATTGAATGGAAAAGAAGATTAATGTAATAAAACAACCACATACTGTAATGGGAATAACTGTTTTTTGTTATTATTCTTGATATAAAATACGTAGCTATAGTTTATAGTTGAATACTATTGGAGTCTCAAAAATTCCAGTATCACATTGTATCATACATAAAACATAGCATGAATCTAGAAATGGTACATTGGTGTTCAGACAAAGCTTTACTCTAATTCAGACTGACCTTAAACTCACTGTGGTAGTGTAGGCCAGCTTCAAACTCACAGTGATCCATGTGCCTAAGCCTCCCAAGGGCTAGGATTACAGCCGTAACCCATCATACTTGGCCTGGTAGAATGTTTTAATATTTGTGCAACTTTGTGATGAACTAAATATATATTTTATACAAGAATTCATTTATTTTTACAAATGGAGTTCAAATTATAGATTTAAATTTTATTCTAAAAGTTTCTCGCATTAAAACTTATTTACTTTTTATAAGAGACTGAATATTCTCTTCATATATTATGAATCTCTTGATTTTCCCCTCATTATATAATCCAAGAATGTGAAACATAGAATATCCTGAAAGGACAACTTTAAAAAAAACTGCAAAAGTATCATTTCGTTGAAGTTTTCCACACATTTTATTGAATTGTATTTGCTATATCTCAGGCAATTAATAGTATTATAATTTTGAAAAAATTTAATTTGATAAAAAAGAAATAATTTATGTGATGCTTTTATAAAGGAACATATATTGACAGTAATCTTTATGCTTACATAAAGTTACATTTTAGAAAGTGTTCACTTAAAATTATGAAAGAAAATCAATTCGTAGATTGCTATAAGACATTGTAGGGGGTGGGGAGATGGCTCGGTAGAATAAGGGCTTTCCTGGCAAGCATAATGGTCTGAGTTCAATCTCCAGTTCCGGAAAAAAAAGACACTGTATTTTAGTATTAAAATAGATGGAAATATTTATGATTTTCCATGAACATTTATTTTATCTATAGAAAATAAATTTATTTGAATATAGTCAAGGACACTTTTCAGAGTATACTAAATTGAAAACTTTCAGAAACTTTAATTACAAAAATACCAAAAGAAGAAAAGCTGCATTTTCAATCTCATTTCTCTTTCCTTCCTCACCCTCCCTTTTCCTCTATGTACATCTCTTTAATATCTATGTTGCTATTTTTTTGTTATTTTATTTTGCACTTCATTTACATTTTGGGTTATTCATATAGGAGAAACTATGTGATATTTAAGTCTGTGTCTGATTTATTTCACTTAACATTATGATCTCAAGATGTATCCATTTTCTGATAAATGATTCATGTTTATCATTTATCCTTTTGTGGCAGAGTAATACACTGCTGTACACAAATAACATATTTTCTTTTTCTTTTTTTTTGCATTTTAGTGAAGGGTCTACAGGGTGTTCAGGGTCTCACTACTAGATCAGACCCATAGTGATTCTCCAGTTTACAGCCTCCCAAGAGCTGTGATCATTCTTAGTTTCAATATTTTCTTTATTCATGGATCATTATATATTATAAATATGTGGTACATATATATAAATTAATAAAAGTGTCCAGGAGATATAGAGATGGGGAGGGAGCAGGGGAGAAGAAGATGAAGAAGAGAATTCAGATATACTATGTACAGGTTCCAACTTCCCAAGTTGAATGTAATAACTATTACTTATTTCAAATATCTACAAATAAAAATACATAATTGACATTTCATGTTAAAAATTATTCTAACAAAATATTCCTTGTTGAGCCTATATAAACATAGAATTACTTTATAGTTCATACTCCAAAGAAAATATCTGTTCCATAATGCACCTAAGGTGCTGAATATCAGAATAGATGGCACCAGAACATTTAGTTACAATATGTAGTTAATATCTTAAGAAAACAACTGAAAAAAAAAAGGAAACAACTAAATTCCTGTGGGGATGCAATTCATCCAATATGAAAATGTTAGATACCTTTGTGCTTAGTTAACATATAGGATTGTGAGAAGATAACTATGCAATGTTCAGTGAGTATGAAACAGAATACCCAGGAGAAATCTGTGAAGATGAGAATTTAAAAGAGTTTCTAGAACTTTTAAACTTTTCACTGGCTTTGAGAATGTCAAAGGGTCTAGAGTGGAGAAGTAGAGAAAGACTGTCAAGATTTGCTGTGAGAAGAGCCAACAAGACAGCTCAGCAGACTAAGTGCCTTCTTGGGCAAGCACAAGGACCCAGGTTTGATCCATGGTACCACATGCCATGCCAGCCCCACCCCGGGGCCACCGAGCTGGCCACCAAAACTGAGTATGGTGGCACATGCCTGTAATTCCAGCACTGGGGAGGCTGAAACAAGAGGATCACTATGAGTCTGAACTTCATAGTGAAGCTCTGTACCAAATACACACACAGACACACACACACACACACACAATGTTGTGAGAGAGCTGTTACAATGGGTCACCAAGGGGGCTCTACAGCATGAGAGCTTCACAAAGGTCAGTGAGCAATGTGCTACTGTATCATTGAAATATGTGAAAGTTATAGCGTGCATGCCACATCTGGGAAAGAGGTAAATTTAGCTATAAAAATACTTCTGCCAAACTAGAATGGGAGAATAGAAATGAGGTAAAAAGAGTAAGAGCACTTCCTATAGAACAGGTGTGGGAGAGAAGGAAAGAAAGCCCATCTGAAGACATTTTAAGGCTTAGGAAGATGTTCTCTAGATTGACATTTGCTCTGACCAGCCTGAGCAGAAACTCTGACCATCTCATGAGCTGAGTTCAAGCTGGAGACTGATGACAAACCCAATGACATACCTAGCAGTGAATAATTTTGCACAGTTACCTTTCACTACCTAAGGTAGAAAAATGTCTTTCACCCCTTAATGTCTCTTTGTTCCTAGCTCTGACTATGACAAGGAAGGCAGGGAAGCTGACCATGAAGTTCACACTTATAAGGAGGAAAAGGAAACAGATCTTACCTTTGACAGAAAACTCAGGACAATTGAGTGTTGATTAGCGTGATCCTAATCTTGACACAGTAAAATACCAGGTTGAAAATTGTCATACTTTTCCTTTATGTACCATAACAGAGTTTGGATAGCAATTAACTTGTTTTATTTATTTATTTATTTATTTTTCCATAATTTTATTGAGAAACCAATAGGAATGAGACAGTCTCAAACCAAATTGGTAGGACAGATTCAATAATTAATACATTGCATGCATTCTTCCTAGTGGTTAATTGCTGTACAAGATGCGGACTTGATATCCTATTTACAAATACCATTAGAACAATCAATCTAGAGCTTCCAGCTACCCTGTGCCGGCAGGACCTATTACTGGTCCCAGCCCAGGCGCAGCATGGGTGACACCCTCATCCACCCCCTTGGGAAGCCTCCCACCACTCCGCAGCACCTCCCCCACCCCGCCCGCTGAGTAGGAATTTCTGCCGCATTCCGAGAACCCCCAGACTCAGTCTTAGCCCAGGTCCTGTGAGTGTGTGGGAGAGCTGCCTCTACCCCCTACTCTACCTTGTCCCCTCCAGGCTCAGCTCAGGCCTGGCATACAGGCCTGGAGTGAAACCATGCAGCTGAAATCCCTGCAGAGAGTGTAGAGGATAGAACCACCCAGCTAGTCCAGGAGCAGA
>NDGM011112466.1:0-11697 GCA_002564305.1 Octomys mimax
CCTCTGATGTCTGCTGTGGTTCACACCCATGAGTGTGCCCCTTTTCTGAGTTGAGACATTATTCATGGTCTTCCTGTGTGATGCTTTGCAATTGCCGCACATTGTAGTTCTTTCTTCCTTTTATTTAAATTTTTTTGAAGAACAAAATAAAAAACAAAAGCAAAGACAAATAGCAGAAACAGAGCAGTATACAACAGCACATACGGTACACATTTTCAAAACAAGAATAGCAAATTAGCAATGGCTGTTAGATTATGTATTTTTATTGCCAAATCTGTTGCTTAGATTAATAGACATAGATATGTGAGATTAGACAAATAATTGAACATTAATGCTTGCTTTTTGGAAAAAATTATTTGGTACAGGGTCTTGCTATGCAGCCACACTCGTAGTGATCCTCCTGTCTCAGCCTCTCCAGTGCTGGGATTACAGGCATGTGCCACCTTGCCCAGTTTCAGTGACCAGCATCATGTTCCTAGGGTGCAGGAGTCAGCAGGGCATGCACTATGGGGGGATTGAGCTCTAATCTTTGCGCTTACCAGGGAGGCACTTACACCACCGAGCTATTTTTTCAGCCCTATATTTCTTATTAAAAAAAAAAAACAAGTAAAATGAATGATAGAGTTTTCAGTCTCCATATTTCAATTGCCTTAAAAAGTGATCAGGGACAGCTAGAGGGACCATGGCAGGCCCCAGGTCCAGTTTAGTTGTTAGGTACTAGTGACGTGACCTCATGGGCTTCTGTCTGTTACGTTCACACCTTTTGCGTTAGTGCACTATGTGCACCTAGTGGTCTAAGAAGCCTGCTCCCAGCTGGCCTGATATTGATGCCCTCCTGGCTCTGTCCTTGGCTTTACATACCTGGATGCCAAGTACACCATAGATGTCACCTCTACCCCATCATCATCCTGGAATTCCTCTTTTCACTGAAACCTGACAGCCATCTGTCTTTCTACTGTTCTGTGGTGGGGGTACAGGTGCCTCTTACCTTTGCCTTCTCTTTCTCTTGAACCACAGCCTATGTTTGTCATGAGGCAGAGCCTGGATAAAGAGGTGCTGTTTTCTTATTTTTAAAATAAAGATCTATTTGTCTCACAGTTTGCCCAGATTGTGCCATTAATCTCTTAATCTTAATTTTCAATAATGGCACTATGATTTTTGTACTTTAAGGTCACTTTGTAAAGCTCTTAATAGCTATAAATCATTTATATAATAAATGCTCTCTGAGAGCAGTTCATATGCTAGTTTGTGGCAGTAAGGTCTTTTCAAGACAGGCTATAGATGAAGACAAGCTATGTTGGGATTGCTAGCTATTTTAAACCAGAGGAATAAGATAGCGGTATACTGGAAACACCTAGAACACTACCTATAATATAGTATTTTTCCTGTTCTCTCCTGCTCAATTTCTTTTGTCCTGATAGGAGATAGGTAGAGTTTTCATTCCTTTCATGTGATCACAATCAGAGCCTGGAAGAACTGCAATACCCACAGGAAGACGTCAGTTCTGGCAAATATGTAGGTGTCCAGGACACATAGTCTGATTCCAATAACTCATGACTTCTCCAGTACTAGGAATCTTTGATGCCACCATGCTGAGTTGATCAGTGAACATAAAATCTCCATGTAGAATAACCATAATATTACGGGATTTTTAGAAGCAGAAAAAGAAGAGAAAAAAACAAATGACTCTGTGTTTTAGCATCAGAAAGTTTCGAGACAACAAACCCCAGAGTTAGTTTTGTCAAATAAAGCGTGAGTGTAACAGTCAAGTGGGCAAGTGCTGGGAATAGAAAAATAAGCAGGCCAACCGTCAGCTGCAATATGATAAGAGAATCCATGTTTTTAAAGATATGGTGTTGTAGTTCTTACAGGCAGCAGTTAGATAAAGAAAAGGATGGAAGCAAGACTGGCTCCCCTTGGGATTCCCCATGACAACGTAACAGATGACTCCAGATGACAATGTAAGAGGGGGAATGGAAAGAAATTATATTAACAAACTGTTGTTGATGGTTATAATAAGATTTAAGCAACCAAATAACCGAACCTGAAAGACCAACATATTTTTCAAGATGATTTAGAAGGATCCTAACATTGAGGATGTCAAAAGCTGCAATTATGTCTGAACTCATTTCAAGAATGGCTTCCTGGCATCAGCTGCTCAGGGGTGTTATCGCATGTATTGATGAGGGCATTTCAGTACACCACCAAAATTAGACTAAACTCTTCCAAACACATTGTTGTCATTAGATATACTTCCTTCATGTTTCTCCTACCGGTTTGAATGATATTTCTAATTTCAAAAATCATTGAGACTATTAGTTCTTTAAAAATCCAATATACGTACATTGCTTTGAGAGAGCACATCATCTTCCCTAGGATAGTAAAAATTTTTTTCACATTAAATAATACAAATAATATTTAGAAGAGTTACAAAATATGTTAATCTTCAATTTTTAAGATTCAGAGATGTTTGGAAATAAAAATACCGGACCATGATTTCTGACTATTATTTTTCCTTTTAAAAAATGGCTATAGATATATATCACTTGTGATCAGTGTATGTCTTTCATGAAAGCTGGAAAATTTCTTTTGTTTTTACATTAGACTAACATGTGGTTTTTGATGAATATTTGTTATCATTAGCTTTGAAAGTGACAAGGATTACGAATTCTAAGTATATGGTAAGGCTGTGTTAAACTATTCTAATTTACGAAATTAAATTTCTCAGAGGTTCAACCTTTGCACCATGTACTGGTTTAAAATCAATTTTTCAGCTCAAGATTTATCATTCTTGGCACAAATAATACTTTGAGCCACATAGTTCCATGCTGTGGGGCTGCTCTGGGCAGGGCAGGGTATTGAGATGCACCTTGGCCTCAGCCTGTTAGACACCAGTGGCATCACCCTTCTCTCCAGTGTAACAGCGAAGATGCCAGTGGTCAATACCAGCTTCCCCTTGAAATGACAAAATCATCCTGGTTGATTTTCTGCCACTCTTGGCTGATCTAAGTGTTTATTCCTCTGATTTTCTCTTAGTTTAAGTGACAACTTTATATAATTTTTACTTGATATTATTTGCAACTTATAGGAAACTTGCCAAAAATAGTACAAAAATTCCCATATATTTATTTAGGATGAGTGTTAAAATTTTGTTTATTTGGTTTTTTCTTGTGTATCTGTATACATACATGTACACACACATATGAACACATACATGTATACAAACATATTTATTTCTCCCAAGTGATTTTAAATGAACAGGTGCGTCCTTTATTCCAAAATGCTTTGGGGCAGAGTTCCTATTCAAGAAAATTCCTGCTACATAATCATGGTGCAAATATGAAAATAAGTAGCTTGGGCATGGATACATGCTCTATTTTCAAATTCTATCAAAAGCTATAATGTGCTTTAGAGCTGTGTGTATGTTTCAGAGCTAGGTCCAACACATCAACTTAGGGCAGAAGAGTTTCTACTTAGTTCCTCTGCCTTTTTTGTCTTTCAGGTCATGATATTTTTGAAGAGTATAGACCATTTATTTTGCAGATGGTCTCTCAGTTTGGGTTTGTCTGGTATTTCTGAATGCTTTGGTTTTGATTTTTGCATTTTGAGCAGGAATACTGCAGGTGGGGCATGGTATCCTTAGCGCATCATACCAGGAGATGTGTGAGGTCACATTGTCATAGTGAAGATGACGTGGACTGGTTACACGGCTAGCAGGGTGTCCAGAAGATTTTCCATTGTAAGTGTACTGGTTTTCTTACGGCAATTTAAACTTGTAGAATGAGAGTTTGAGGCACTGTCATGGGCTGCTCCTCCTCGGAATTTCATTTCTTAGCCTTAGCATCCCTTTGAGGATTCAAGCCTAAACTAATCATTACTATTACTATGAGGATTGCAAGATCAACAGCATCTCTTTTTAGCAGTTGACAGTGAAGAAAAGCTGTCCTTTTGCCTCACTGTATTTATTCATCGAGATGAGGAAAGACTGAGCAGCTTTTAGTCAAAGACTTCTAATCAGCTGCTATGACCATTTATGCCATGGCTCAGAGTGGTCTGGATTTGGCCAATGGGAGCCCCACTAAACTTGCTCCACAATGTTGACACATGCCCACCACTTCCCAAACACTTCTATGACTTACTGGCATAAAGCTGTTCTGGATTCAACATTAGCCTCTTGGGCCCCGGAATCAGCTTCTCTTGGGCCCCAGAATCAACCCTAGTCTCTTTCAACATGGTAGAATATTTGAAAATTCCAGAATGACTGTCATTTTTACATAAACTCCACTGAAAGTTTGGGGATGCTTCCAATACTATCAAAAAGAAAATACAGGGAGCAGGTGGCTGTGGCTTGTTTTGCAACTATGGCCAAGATTAAGGCCCAGGATCTTTGTGGCAAGAAGAAAGAAGAGTTGTTGAAACAGCTGGATGGCCTGAAGGTGGAGCTGTCGTTGCTTCATGTGGTCAAAGTGACGGGCGGCGTGGCGTCCAAGCTCTCCAAGATCCGAGCTGTCCGCAAATCCATCGCCCGTGTTCTCACTGTCATCAACCAGACCCAGAAAGAAAACCTCAGAAACTATTACAAGAGCAAGAAGTACAAGGCCCTGGACCTGTGGCCCAAGAAGACACGAGCCGTGTGCTGCCAGCTCAGCAAGCCTGAGAAGCTGAAGACCAAGAAGCAGCCGCGGAAGGAGCCGCCGTACCCTCTGCGCAAATTCGCTGTAAAGGCTTGACCAGTGTGACAATAAAACTCAAACTGGCAAAACAAACAAACAAACAACCCCATTTTTTATTTTAAAGAGGAAAGAAAAAACTCCAAAATTTTAAAACAAAGTAATAGGAGGGTAACAATGGTTAATATATTGCATATTGTTATCTTTAAATTAGTTCCTCAGAGTCCAAGATATAGGCATTTAATTATCCAAACAATGTTAGCACAAACCTTTCTTTCCAATGAACTTAAAGAAATTTGTAGTATAACTAGCTTTTCCCTTCCTTCTTTTCTCCTTTCCCTCATCGTGATTTCTCTTTTCTTTTGAACAGTTTCTTCCAATTTTACAGTATCTATTGTACATTTTGGATCTTATTTATCCTTTCGGCTTCTCACACTAGAGAGACAATAGGTCGTCTGTACATGTGCGTGTGGTTTATTTCACTGACGAGTATGGCCTCAAATCGCATCCATTTTTCTAGAATAGTATCAAGTTTATCTTTCTCTAGAGCTGAGTGGTACACCACTGTATAAAAAGGCCACCTTTGTGTTTTTTCCAAGAACTATTACAGAGTGTGTTGACATTAACACGAGTGCACACACGTAACTGTAGTGCAATGTTTGTAATTCTTCTAGGAAGACACCCAGAAGGAGAAAAGCTGGATCAAATGGGATCCAGTTATTTTCCTGAGGAATTTCCACACTGATTTTCATAGTGGTTGCCCCATTTACACTCCCACCTTGTTTAATTGATCTGGATAAAGTTTCCAGGACTATGTTAAATAAGAGTGGAGACCATAGACACCCTTGTCTTATTCCTGAGTTCAGAGGGAAAACGTTCAGTTTTGGTGCAATTAATATGATGTTGGCTGTTGATTTATCATAAATGGATTTTATCAGATTGGGATAATAATCCTCTATTCCAAGTTTTGAAGGTTTTAAAAATCATGAATGAAAGTTGGACTCTGTCAAATGCTTTTTCTGCATCTATCTATCTATCTATCTATCTATCTATCTATCTATCTATCATCTATCTGAGACAAACATATTTTTGTCCTTGGCTCTGTTAATACGGTGTATTGTATTTATTGATTTATATAGGTTGAACCATCCCTCCACCCCTGAGATGAAGCCTACTTGATCATGGTGCATAACCTTCTGGGTGATTTGCTGCATTCTGTTTGACTACTTTATTGAGGATTTGCGCATCTCTGTTCATGAGGGAAATTGGCCTGTAGTTCTCTTTCTTACTTGGGTCCTCTGGTTTTGGGGTTTTGGCATCAGGGTGATGCTTGCTCTCAGGAATGAATTTGTTAGTACTGTTTCCCTTTCAATTTCCTTAAAGAGTTTGAGAAGTAGTGGTGTTAGGATGAAATACAAATTGGAGTTAGCAAGGGAAGGGGGTATCTTGGAAACTGGCTAGTTCTTGAATGTGTTTCATGAACTACCTGGTGTATTTACTTACCTTGAGAGCTTCCTTTGTGAGTATATGCAATCTGGAGAAGGTTGGTGTGCCTTTTTTCTTTCAGGAGTCAACTAGGACATAGGCTGGCCAGAGTGCCCATCTATCCAGTGGTGTTCAGAAAGTCATTACGCTGAGCCACCTTCTGTGCTGCTGAAGGGAAGGGCCAGTGGAGGCAGAAGGAATGACAAAGTAGGACAACCTGAGCCTCTCCTACCTGGCACAGAGCCCCCTGAACTTGGCACAATGATTGACTTCTTTGGGGGCTCAGAGCATGCAGGGAGAGGCCTAGCAGGAGCGCTAATTACATTACGATTGCATGAGATATTGCGAGGTTTACTATGAACTCTTGGCTTCAGAACACAGGCTGGTGAGCTCCGGGAGCAGCTGGCAGCAGGAAAGGGGGAAAAATTCCCCAGCAATCATTTGAAGACTCAGCGCTGCAGAGAAGCCAAAGTGTGTAAGCTTGGCCGGGCACCGCGACTCTGGCTGGGGCATGCGCTAGGTGGAAGAAGAATTCCACTGGCTGCAATGTTGGCAGGTTTCAGGGGTCTCTTCTCCTTTTGTCTGGTTTGATTGCAGCAGTTTGGGTAGCTGGCAAACAGCTTGGTTTTGCCCTGAATAAACTGGCTGTGAGCCTAAGCCATTTCTTTCTTTTCAGCTCTTTTAACTTGAACCGATCAGCTACTTCATCAAGATAATATATCAACCCAGAACCACAATTAAAAATATTAAGTTTGCAAAGCTGTTTTTTAACTTTCTTATTAGACCAACTATTACCAAAGACCAAAACCAGCAAAGAGATGTCTTTTTTAAGAGACTCAACTGCAGCAACTTCTTGGCTCATAACATCCATGTTGGCCCTTTTAGATCGTAGCTCTGGAGTTTCTAAAGAAGAATTAAATTCAAGTTGGCCAGAAAATTGCCTAATGACCACGAAACTTTTCGCTAAGCTAGAGAACTTGTTGGTGTTACTTCTTTATATAAACATATACAGACAAACCCTCAGTCTAGACCCCTGAGAGAAGGCCTTGTATTTTGCCAGGCCTACAGCAGTGCATCCACTAGTTCTAGAAGGGAGTAGAACACACCTGACTTTTGGCTGCGCTCCAAGGAAAGGTCCAGAAGGGCTGATCTTGTTAGACCAAAATGGACTGCTGTCTGATGTTTATTTCAGACCTGGAAAAATTATTCGAATCAAATATTTGTAGATAATGATTGTGATAAATTTAACAAGGTGTCTAAGCTAACATAATATTTTAAATGTTTCTTATGAGAAGATCATATTAAAAAAGTATTTTTCTTAGAACATTTTGCAGTACCTAATGATCTTATTCAACATGGGAGATTTGTACATGCACATAACACATCTTAATTCCTTTATTTTGTCTTCTTTCCCTCCTCAAGCATAGAAGCTCTGTTTCCATTTTTCCTTCAATTCTTTTCTTTAAGTCTTTCTTTACTTCTTTCTCTACCCCTCTCCCATGTCGTGTTCCTCTTCCCATTTGAAGTTCTTCCTATGTCTTAATATCTATTCTTCACTTTCTTCTTTTTACACTTTGGGTTTCTCATCCAAAGTGTCCCAGCCTTGCTGGACCTTTCCTTGCGGCATAGCCACATAATGGGAGCAGCTCTGTGATATTTACTGTGTCTGAGTTTATTTCACTTAAGATTCTGGTCTAGAGATGCATCCATTTACCTGAAATGCCTGACCTGTATGCTTCTTCATGGTGGAATAGTGACATTGCACACAAGTACCACATTTTTTATTTGTCTGTTGATGGGCATATAGGCTGTTTCCAACATTTAGCTATTATAAATTATATTGTTATAAATACTGGTATGCATGTAACACTATAGCATAATTGCTTTACTCTTTTAGGAAGATGCCTAGAAGGGGGTAGTTGGTTCCAATGGAACTTCTAGTTTAAGTTTTCTTTCTTTTTTTCTTCTTTCTTTCTTTCTTTCTTTCTTTCTTTCTTTCTTTCTTTCTATCTTTCTTTCTTTCATACTGGGAATTGAACTCAGAACCTTATGCTTTCCAGGGAGGCACTTATTCCATTGAGCTATCTTCCCAGCCCCTACTTTTAATTTTCTGAAGAGTCTACATGCTCCTTTCCATAGAGGATGCACCAATTTACATGCCCACTGTATTGGCTCCATCATGTGCAAAAAAATGAAGAAATTTATGTGGATCCAGAATAACATCCTCTGCTTATTTTGTGGATAAGAAAATATCTTAAGGTCTTATCTTACATGAACCATATAAGCTCTTACTGGGTTTATGAACATTTTGAGGAAAAAGAATAAAAATTTTGTTCCTTCAGATAGTGAGTAATAACAAGTTCACAAACTATCAGATAACCGAAATTTATATTAATTTGTTTAAAATGTAATCATAAAATGTAATTAATAACCTGCATCTCTACAGTTATAGCCCAAGACAAAGAAATGTAAAAATAACAGTATACTGAGATCTCAAATGTGTATTGCTAATACAAATGTGACACTCACATAAAAGTTCTTCATGCTCTATGTTGATACCAACTCTTTAGCTGAGGTACAACCAACTCCAATGGAGTTTCAGCATTTTTCTTGATGATCATTGCAGTAGACAGCTTTGACCCAAATGAGAGAAAATGCCAGCAAAATAATGGCCTAACGACACTTTATGTCAATTATTGCATTTCTAGCTAACTGAAAGCAGTCAAAACAATTGACTAAGATATGAAAATTTCCTTAGCACTATAGCTTTTAAACTGCCTTAAGAGTTTTTCAATCATGAACATAGTTGGGCTTTTGCCATAATCTTAAAATCTATTTCATAAGCAAATCATCACCTAGAAAACTTCTATGACTACTTCTTTGGGGAAGCCACATCACACCGTGATTCACTGTGGTGCATTCACACGGTGGTCTGACCTGCGCTGGAGACAGGTTCTGACTTAGTGAATTGTCACAGAGCTCTTGAAAAGGAGTATTTTCAGGTTGGTCTTGAGGGATGGAGTCAAGTTAGTATGGTGCCATTCTAAGAAGATGACATGACAAAATGAAGCCACTAAAACCTACAGAAGGACATGAGAACCAGTAGCTCACTTGTGCTGAGCATACAAAAGATAACTGAAGGCAGCATATTCTAGCCACTTGGATCATTTTTATCACTGTGGCCAACTAAACAGTTTCATTATTGTAAGAAGCTGAACACTATTGCAACATGGAAAGTTTGGGGTAATTTCCATCATGCTTTATTTATTATCTTAAATAAAACTAATAAAAAATAGAAATAACACAGCATTTTAAAAAAGAAGATATGAATTAAATAATGGTTGTCATTGCATATTGTTGTCTTCAAAATAGTTTTTCAGATTACCAGATATAAGCATGTAAGATCGATCAAAAATTAAGCATTAACTGTTTATATCAATAAGCCAATAGAAATTACTAGGAATATATATATATATATAGATATAGATATAGATATAGATATAGATATATACATATAGATAGATAGATAGATAGATATAGATAGATAGATAGATCTTTCCTTCTTTCTTTTTTCTTTTTCCTCATCCCAGTTCTTTCTTTTGCGAAGTTTCTTTTCCTTTCACAATATGTGTTTTGCCTTTCAGATTTTATTTACTCTTTCAGGTTCTTACAGTAGGGAGATAATACATATAGCAGCACAATTTGTCATAACTAAATTTCAGAAACACCCCAAATGCCCACAACAGAGGAATGGATAAAAGATGTGGTATTTTTAAATAATGGAGTATTCCTCAACTGCAAAGGAAGATGAACTTGAGGTTTTTATTGGTAGATGGACGCAACTTAGAGACCATCCTCATGAGGAAAAGAAGTCAGGCCCACATGCGTAAAGAGTTTATTTCCTTGTCATGTCACAGTCTGATGTAGCTTTCGCCAGCAGCTCTCCTCCACGTGGTGATTCAGGGACCCAGGAGGTGGTGATTTTGTGGGTCCTGTGTACCATGACTGCCTTGGGAACACCCACTGGTAGAGGGGAAGAGTCAGAGGGAAAAATGAGTGTGGCTGGATGAGACAGGAAGGTGGGAAGATGAATCCGTGAGGAAAACATAAGTTTTCTGTGTGGGGGCAAAATTAACACAAATTTAGGAGCTTAAAGCAATATACATTCATTATTTCACATTTTCTATGAGTCAGGAATTGGCTGTCCTTGACTGAAACCTCTACAGAGCTATGCTGAATTCTCATCTGAGGACTCCCCCAGGAAGGCGTCCCCTTCTGGGCTTACTGAGAAAGTTGCCAGAATTTCTTACTTTGTAATTATGGAGTTCACAGTGACACGCTTCTTCAGAGCCAACCATGAGTGAGAGATTCTAGAGCTATTCTTGTAGCTATATGAAGACATATATGGTATAACAGGTTAAGAAATAACACCTGTATACTTTTGCCATAATATTTTTGTTGAAAGAAGACTTGCCCACAATCAAGGTGAGAAGACCGTAGAAGGGACTAAGCATGAGGTAGTCGGTGCTATGACAATTTGCTCAAAGTTTGTTGCCAAACCACTTCACTGCATTCAAAGTATCAACTACTTGGGAAGAAGATGTTTACTCAGAATTACAAGGTTCTATTTGAAAATGGAAAGAAAGGAAATGATTGGAATGGGGTATCATTTTTGTGACTGAGTCACTATCATACCTATGTACATTTTGACCATAAAATATGATCAATAAAATGTTGAATGAAGGGAGATAGCTCAACAGCATAAGTCCTGCCTGGCAAGCACAAGGTCCTAAATTTAATCCCTGGTACCATAGATAGATAGATAGATAGATAGATAGATAGATAGATAGACAGATAGATAGATAGATAGATAGATAGAGGGAGGGAGGGAGGGAGGGAGCATTTGAGAGAGAGAGAGAGAGAGAGAGAGAGAGAGAGAGAGAGAGAGAGGCTTTTAGGGCTGGCCAGATAGCTCAACAGTAGATTAAAGCACCTGCTTAGGCAGAACACAGTGGCTGGAGTTGGATCCCTGGTGTGCCATGCTTTTTTTTTTCTCCTTTTAATTTATTTTAAAACCAATTTTGCTCATTTATGTCTGATAATCTAAACAACTAGTGTGCAGATAACCCTATGCTTAGGCTGGAGAGACAGCTTGGTTGTCTAAACACACACCTGGCAGGCAGAGAGACTGGAGTTCGATCCCTGGTACCACATGTCATGCCACCTTGGGCGTGTTGTGCTGGTGCCAAGACTGGGAACGGTGGTGCACACCTGTAATCCCAGCTCTGGGAAGGCTGAGACAGGAGGATCACTATGAGTTTGAGCTGTGTAGTGAGATCCTGGGTCAAAAACAAACAAACAAAAACAACTGCAATAGAACAACCATTGTCGAATTCTTATTATTTTGTTTAGTGAAATTCTGAATTAATTCAAAGTGCTTACCAAATGAAGGACCATTAGGTATCTGTATATACAAAGTGTTAGGATAGATGTACAGCTACTTTCTCTTAATTCAATGAGAAGAAAGATTTGTTCTAATAGT